>CAJNOL010000437.1:17282-103489 GCA_905250125.1 Rotaria sordida
GCTTTATTCTATCTACTTTCGAACACATATATTCATCATTTTTATACTTAATCCTCGAGAAATGCATTAAGGAAGTAATTCATATGTAATAACGAAACATTATTGATATAAAGTCTGTGATGCAGGAGGAGAAACATTGCTAAGGCGTCTGTGTTGAAGGAGAGACGTTGCTAAAGATGTTCGTCACATCTGTGGAAGGGGAAGAGGTTTAAAGTCCTATTTCTATACTGCAACACTCTTTTTAGATTGTATTTCACAAAATCTATAGCGTATCCAGAAAGTAACTAAACAAAGAAGAACTTGAATATCTCGATCATATGAGTTGATATTTTTACCACCGGTAAAGTAGTGTCCATAATTCATATTTATCAGAAAAAGGTTATTAAAAATCACTTTGAAGTATTTACAACTGACTTCAATAAAGAACTGTAATCTGTCAGAAGTTACAAAAAAAAATAATATATTTATTCCATTAGCTAAGAATAAACAGCATCTAATTTTTTCGATTAATTCTCCATACTACTGTCATTCCAGGTCATATTTATACTACAGATACATATCGTGTGACTTAGTCTATTTTGAAAGTTTCAACCATAAACAATAAGAACTTATAGAGAAGACTACAATAATAGGTTTTCATAATTCGTAAAATGTTACAAATCTTTTCCTGAAGTCAATTGTATTACTTAAAAAATAATTCTTTAGAATGTTGCCCTTATAAATATGAACTATGAACACTCCTGTATTGGTCCATATAATCGAAATATGATAGAGATATTTAAATTTTTCTCTATTTCGTTACTTGTTGAACATTGTATATAGTATTAAGAACTACAATTTTAATCATAGGATTTCACCAAGTGAACTTAATAAATCAACATTCAAACATGAATATATAACAAAAACTTTATCTTATGATGAAAAATTATTTCGTCAATTGTCAATTCCTATTTTATGGTTAGATGTACAAGGTGATGTTCGATGGAATCAAGCTGCTGAACATGGTATGCTAAATTATCTTACTCAAAAACAATTTCCTGATCTTGATCGAATTGGAAAATCATCGATGAATAAAAAAGAAATATTAAATAAATGTCGTGCACAATCACTCTTTATTTTACATGAACATTGGTCAGGATTTTTTAGTCGAGTACTCTGTTTTATAGCTCAATTTGGTCAAACACTTTATAGTCCACGTATCGCTGTACTTAGTGGAATTCAATTTTCAGGTTCACGTGGTGCTATAGATGATTTCTTAAAACAAGGTATTACACGTTATTTTTTACCAATATCTATTTGTTCAGCGTATCAACATCATCCTGAAATGAACACTTTGAAAAATCTTATTGACTTAGCACCAAATGCAATACGTATATCAACTAGTCATGAATTATACGAAAATAGAAATAATAAATTAGATCGTGTATTAACATCAGCAAAATTTTGGACAATGGATTATCATCATGTACCTATACGAAAATGGTTATTTGATCGAAAACAAACATCTGTTTCATATAGTTCTTCAATAGATATTCTTTCAAATCATTCTAATGAACATATATATGCTCCAAAAAATGAACAAAATGTTCCTATTGGTGAATGGATTAATAGAAATAAACCTGATGCATTTTCTTCTGATCTTTTACCAAATCAAGGTAAATATAAATTAACATGGCAAGACCACGTATTTGGTTCATTTCTTCGTTATATGTTTGCTTTATTTTTTGGTTCACAAAATTCACCACGTATTGAATTTAGTGTTCGAATATTAACACAATATTGGTTGAGTTATTTAACTGATAAATATTCTATACGTTCAAATATTAATATATTTGATGAACTTGCTGGTGTATATATTCGTCGAGGAGATAAAGCATCTGAAGATTCATTTTGGGCTAAACATAATCGTTGGCGTAATCTTTCACTTTATGTTAAAGGTATTGTTGATGAAGAACAACGTCGAAACAAAACGTTTAAATATATATTTGTTATGACAGATGATAAATCTGTTATGAGATCAATGCAAGATTATGCAAATCTAAAGTCAGAGGGTACTGATGAACCATATGCACGACAATATTTACGTGGAAGAGAAATTCTTTATAATGTATTAGCACCACAAGAATGTTTTGATCCATTTATTCGTATTGGATTTGATCAATTTCTTGTTAGTATGCGATTTTTAATTGAACATTCGGCTTTTACAATTGGTCATACAGATTCGAATGTTTTTCGATTTTTTCGAGAAGTTGTTTATGCTCAACGACAACATCAAACAAATGTACAAACATTTACATATGTTCAAAATGCTCCAGATTCTTTGGAAAATAATACAGAGAGACATAGCACTATAAAAAATAAATTAAAGAATTGATTGAATTTAGTGATTTTTTTATTTTTGTTTTTATGATAAAAGTGATAATTTGTGATAATAAAACAAAATGAAATAGATAGTAGTAGATTTTTCATAGAAAAAAACTGTTCATGATAAGTTTTATTTTCTAATTATATGAAAATTAACGGTAGAAAATCGAAATTATTGGATTTCGGATATTTTACTTGATTTATATCTCATAAAATAAGAAAAAAGTTAATTCAAACTTTACAATAATTATAATTTATGGTGTGCTGTATGGAAGGACCAAAAGAAAAACATCGAAAATTTCAACTAGCAAGACATTCTGTATCTTTTGCATAAGGAGAGTGAGTATGAAATGTAGATTCTAGTCTTCTCTTCATCTATTCCCATATCCACTTCCATATCCACCCTGGAGACATGATTTTTTTTCAATAATTTTCTACTAACGTTTTCAAAATATAATCTGCACCATTATTTTTTGAATAGCTTATGATAGACAGGCCAAAGAGACCTGAAATTTTTATCATTCAAGAGACAGCGTCGAAATATCGTTTCGAAAATCTCTACCAAGAACTCATCTGATTGATCAATTGTTGACTGATCAAACTTTGATATACTTCGATAGTTCCGGGTCTTCTCTGTTGAATAATGAAAACTCCAGGTCTCTATGATATCCCAATAAAAAGTTACTCAAAAACAGTGGAGCACATTATATTTGGAAATGAATAGTAGTTTTGATATTTTTCTATTCGACCTTTCCACGGTCAACTTAATTTATTGCCATTAAAACCATAATATCTATTTAAAATTGTTCATATTCAATAGAATAGTATTTTATAGAAGTAATTAGACTTCTTGTATTTTATTTTTTCAAAACTACTGATATTTGATGACTTGAATAGGATCAACTTTCTTTGTTAATGTTTTGATCGAAATTCAAGTAGCGAGCTATTGATATACAAAACTAATCTTGATATGACACAGGATATTAAAAAAACATGGTTGATCTTTTATATGATCCAAGTAGATATTCAATATTGAATTAGTGTCATTTATCTCATAGGCCTCGACAATTTTCAACATGTATATTTATAAGAAAAAAATATAATAATATTCTTTTCATATTCCTTTATCTACATTTTTTAATATTCCAGGAGTAGTTAACAATGGTAAGAAAATGATAAATTTTATTATTTCAACAAAGAAGTAAAAAACATCATGCTTTTCAATTTCTAGAAATTTCTTTTCATTTTTATCAATCTCTGTATTGGATATCAAGTATATGCTCTTAGAAATACGAATTTTTCAACTGTATGGACTAATTTTACACAAGATCTTCAATTATCGCATGCTACATATTCAATTACTATTCTTGATAATTCTACAGGAAATATTATATTTTCATTTAATAAAGATGTTGGTCTTGCACCTGCATCAACTCTAAAAACTGTAACTGGTGCAGCTGCATTGCATTATTTAGGTAAAGATTATCGATACAAAACATTATTAGAATATTCAGGAAATATTAATCCATTTGGTATTTTAAATGGATATATTTATATTGTTGGTGAGTTATTATAGTTTTCGAACAAAATATTTGTGAAAAGTTCATTTATTTGTATGCATAGGTAGTGGTGATCCTAGTTTAGGTAGTTGGCGATGGAACGAAACAATGGGTAAGGTAATTATGCAACGTTGGGTAAATTTAATAGCTGGAAAAGGTATAAAACATTGTCGAGGTATTGTATTGGATTTAAGTGTATGGCCAGATCAAACACAAACAATACCAGCTGGATACACATGGGGAGATTTAGGGTAAAATAACATTGATACATACTATTCTTTTTGATTTATATTGAAAATATGTACAGAAATTACTATGGTGCAGGTAGTAGTGCATTGAATTGGCGTGAAAATCAATTTCGCCTTATTCTTTCACCTGGTCTTGCTGTTGGTGATCCTGTTATTCTTGTCTATATTGATCATCCACCACCATCAGTAATTTTTATTAATGAACTTATTACTGGTCCTCCAGGTAGTGGAGATCGTACAAATTTATATTTAGCTCCAGATGGAACCTATGGTTATTTACGTGGTTCATTAGGTATTGATTCATCAAAAAATATTTCAATTGGTGGTGCTATACCTAATTCAGCATTATTTATCGCTGATGAACTTCGTCAAGGTATGGGTTGGTCTAATGCCACATCGATTAAAATCATTTATCGAAAAGATATCAATAGTACTAATCGAACAACACTCGATATATATCAATCACCACCAATGAGTGAAATTATTTATTGGTTTGAACAATCCAGTATTAATATGTATGGGGAAGTGCTTGTAAGAACAATTGCACAAATGATTAATTCAAGTATTAATAGTATATTACCAGTATATTGTGAAACTGAACATGGTATTGAACAGACAGAAGTAGCAGTTATGGATGGTTCAGGTTTATCACCAGAAAATCGTATAACAACTTGGGCTATTGCACGTGTTTTATATAATGTTCAACAACGGTCACCTTGGTTTCCATTGTATGAACATGCATTACCGACTACTAATGGAATTCGTATGAAAGGTGGATATATTCATAATGCTTTGTCATATGCTGGTTATGTGAATCATCAAGTCTTTTCAATTATAACAAATAATTTTAACGGACAGACGATCACAATGCGACAAAAAATATGGGATTTACTTGATACACTAAAATAAATTTTAACAATAAACAACTATCTAAATAGTTCTATATTGCATATGACAAAGAAAAACTATAAATCAAAGAATCGTTATTTTTCTTTTTCAAGATAAAAGAAGAAAAAAAATTGATAATCTTGATCGCATTTTATTCAAATGTATGCGAATAGAAATAGGATATTGCCAGAGAAATAAACAAAGAGGCGTAGCATTCATTTGTAATGATTGCTATAATGCAATTCTTTTTCTTTTTCAATCGATCTGAATTGAAAAAGGTGTATTTAACAATTTTCTAATATTAGCCATCGCAACTTTAATATATATGAATATTTGTTAGACAAATATTTGATTTTGATAAGTGAATAGCGAATCATGTGATAGTTCAAATTGGTTATTTCTTTAATTCTTGGTAATAACAAGAATAAAGATAAGAGCAAGTAAGGAGATTATTGATTATCGTTATTAGGCTTTGTTCTCAGCATAGAGATGATTTTTTTATTATTTTCATCAATTTCTGTGTTGAATATCAACCATAGACTCTTAGAAATACGAAGTTTTCAACTGTATAGACTAATTTTATATAAGATTCTCAATTATCATATGCCATATATTTAATTACTATTCTTGATAATTCTACGGAAGATCTTGTATTTTCATTCAATAAAAATGTTAGTCTTGTATCTGTATCTACTTAAAAAAATCAGTTACCCATATAGGTGTTCTTCATTATTTAGCGAGAGATTATCGATATAAGACATTATTGGTATATTTTGAAAATATCAATGCATTCGGTATTTTGAATGGATATATTTATATGGTTAGTGAGTTATCATATATTTCGAAGAATATTCCTCGAAAGTGTATTTTAATAGTATATTACTCGTATATTGTGATACTGTATATGCATAGGGTAGTCAAAAAGTTCTGAGAACACTAATTCAATATTTTATGTTGATTGTTTCTAATCTCAATAGGGTCTTTTTCTAGTAATTACACTTGTTATATACCACATAACAAATGAGCGTCTTTTCAACTCTCTACTATGGCTAATTTCTAGCTACTTTTCTTTTATCTCCTGCTATGCCACTAGATAAGATGTACCACAAGACAAATTTTATAAGTACATAGAGTAATCAAAAAGTTCTAAGAAATGAAGAAATTTATTGATAGAATAAGACATCCAGCGGATCTTTCTATAGCAAATGTTCGAAGTAGTCGCAGTAATGCTCGATACAAAGTTCCATTCTTTCAATCCACTTTTGAAATGTCTTTCTATATTTCTCAATCGGAATCGAATTGAGCTCCTTGGTTATTGCTTCCGACAAACTTGTTGCATCTGGATATGAATCAAATCTATCTTTCAGATAGGTGAATAGCCAAAATTCTGTAGAAGCAAGATCAGGCGAGAATGGTGGATGAGCCATAACTTCGATTTTGTCACTTTGAAGATAGTTGATCACAACATCTTTCACATTAGGCCTTGAATTATCGTGATAGAGCTTGATACCGTTTGTTTATAATGACGGTCTTTTTATTAATAAGTTCTTGACCAATGGTTTTAAACATTCATCACGATAATAGATTCCATTAATAGATACTCCAGGAGGTACCTGATGAATAAGCAACGTTCATTAGTAATAAAGAAAATGACAAACATTGTTTTCTTTTCATACAGTTGCCGTTTGACGACAGTTGAAGGTCTTCCCTCTTCTGCTACCCATGCTTTTGATTGTTGTTTTTATCCAATCTTTCGATGGCAAACCCACGTCTTGTCCCCAGTGCTAACATTCCATAGTCGTCATTCACCATTTTCAAACTTTTCCAAGTTTTTGGTACAAATATTCACACATCGTTGTCGTTGTTCTTGTGTCAGGTTATGAGGTACCCATTTTGATGATAATTTTCTTAACCGAAGATATTCTCTCAGTATAGTATGTACACTGCCATGGGATATATCCAACACATCGACAATATAATTAATACTAACATGTGGATTATCATTAACGAGATCTTTGACAGCAGCAATGGTGTCTTGAGTGACGACGGTTATTGGATGACCACTGCGCGGATCTTCTTCAAGCGACTCTCGTCTACTTGAAAAGGCATGAAGCTAGTGGATAACCGTAGCATATGATATGTACTCTTGGCCATAAGCAGTGATCAATTCTTCATGGATTTGAGTGGCAGTTAATGCAAGAAATGAACTAATCTTTATGTAGTAGCGTATGCACTATTTATCTATGACAAAACTGTAGGTGTTAAATCCGTCATTCGTTGTTGTGTATATGCTTACTTGAAGATGTTACTTCAGATTTATTTTTAAAATCAATCTTTTTCTTAGAATAAGAAAAACTTATATATGATCCTGATACGTATTCTCAACTACGCAATAATATCAGCTCAAGGTCAAGAATAACATTTTCTTGACTTTTAAAAGAACAGAAAGAAAAGAATAACAATAGAGATGAAAGAAAATGAATAAGAGTTATTAGATGAAAGAAAGAACGAAAGTATAGGAAGAAAACAAAAAAACACATCAGGGAAAAATATCTAACAGAACGAAAGAAAAGGAACGAACATATATTGATAATACTTATAACACTGATCTTATGGTACATCTTATCTAGTACCATAGTAGTAGGTAAAAGAGAAGTAGCTAGAAATTAGCTATAGTAGAAAGTTAAAAAGACGCCCATTTGTTGCGTGGTATATAACGATTGTAGCTACTAGGAAAGAGTCTGATTGAGGTTAGAAATAATCAATATAAAATATTAGACTAGTGTTCTCAGAACTTTTGACTGCTTTATGTAGTATTGAGTAGATAGCCATAGCAACTACGGATGATTCAGATTTATTACTTGAAACTGTATAACAACTTGGATTATTGTATATATTTTATATAAATTTTGACAATGAACATCATGGTGTTCCATCTTTTGAACGTACATCATTGAGTACCAATTAAACTCATATGAAAAATGGTTTTTTTAGAAATGTTCTATCTAGTAACTTGTATCGGAGTCATTTTTAGAAGCGATCGAAGCTCTCACAATTGCCTACCAGTAAATTAAGTTGAATACAACAAGTTTTTTTTTGAATGATAAGTTTTATTCTTCGATATTCATTGTACAAATTAATGTATTTTGAAGGTGTCATTCATGTTTCCTCAGGGTTTTGCAAAGGTGGCGAAAAGTCATAGTCAAATTTAACTTCGACTACTTCCGATGGATGTAGACCTCGAGGGAATAACAATCAAATTTCGTAAACATGTTATTTTGTATTATAAATACGAACGAATAAAACTTACAATTCAAGAAAACCTCTTGTGTTAAATCTGACTAATTAGTAAGACATTTAGTTAACTTCGATGCAACTCCAAAAAGTGAGTCCAATGCAAGTCTCTAATTCAATTCTTTTCCGATTATATCAATAAAAAAATATTTTTAATTATAACGAATAAATAAAAAGTATCGCGCAAGTGTTATGTATTAAAAACTTTTGAATTTATGCGTTTATGTACTTAAATAAAGTTACACACAATCAACTAAATAAAAAATACGTATATCTTTTTTTTTTTGATTCTACTACAATATCTATGCCATTCAAATTGAGTGCTCTTTGAATATAAATGAAATTGTTTTTCTTTTTGTTTTTATATAGAATATAAAAATAAGATGTAAAAGAGATGTGAAACGACCTTGAATTTTTTTCTTATTTAATTTAAAAAAGTGAAGTAAAATTTGTTCATATAATGCTGCATACTTGTCTGCTATACCGTTAGGCATTCAACTACTTGAATAATTTTTCTGTAATGAATTGAGTTTTTGATTTTATCTAATTAACATAGCCCATATTTATTTACTTGTTTACGATTATAATCGCTTTTCTTAAGCTCTATGCGACTGACATTTTTTTTATTCATTGGATTCCTTTTTTCAAATAATTGACTCTGTTTTTTTATTATATGTTTTAACTTTCTAAAGAATGCTCACATGCTGCATTAATATTCCTTTTTTTTTCTTCTTACCTGTTGTCGATAGAAGAAAATAAAATGGAAGAAAAAGAAAAAGTGTGGCGCTGACGCGCAAATGTTATTGTAAGTCAATACACGCTCAATAACAACTGGCATACAGGCAGTAGTCGTTTTTTTTTTTGGTGACATGTCTCTTTCGTTAAAGAAACGCGTGAAATCAACATCAAGTGTAAGTATTCTTTTTTTCCTATATTAATTTAGAAAATAGTCTAATCAATAACAAATGACCATGATTTTTTTTCAAATTCAAATATTTAGATAGCTCCATCTGATCAGGATGATAACAATTCATTAGGTGAAGTTCTTCATCGTTCAACTAAAACATCTAAATCATCAAAGAAATCAAAAAAACCTAGTAAATTTTTCCGTACTGGTCGTCTTTTAAATCCTGATAGTGATTTTGATAATAAATCACGATCATCATCAGTTGAACGTTCAATTAATTATAAAAGTAAATGTCCATGTGATACACATTATGATAAACTATTAGTTGAACGTGATTATAATTTAATTGCTGATAAATTATTTGATTTAATATTTGGTAAAAATGAATTTGTTCGAACATATAGACAAGCTCAACGTATCTATGGTTTGTTAGATTAATAAAATGATCGTTTTTTTTTTCTTTAAGATCTAGAATAAGTTATATTTCTTTAGATGATACAGCAACTGAATGGACTCTGAATGAAGAAACGAAATGTGAGGAACGAGTACTCACTTATAAAGTATCATATGAATCTACATTTGTTGGAAAAGGAGTTATTTCATCACGTGAGAAACAAGTAAGAAATGATATGATTTAACATACAATAGAAAGATTAAATTCTAATCCGAGAATCATCTCTATCTCGATTAACAACTCTAATATTTTAATTATTTTGAAGTTGTATAATGAAAAAAGTTATTACTTTTCTTATAAAAAACAAACGTTCTTTCATTTTTGTGTCAGGTCAAATACTCATGCACAATTTCATGACTTGTTATGCACTTCAACATACTTTAAAATACCTTTCGAATAGAAATTTATAACAAAAGCAAAAAAAAAAGACATTTAGTTTTATACTATGAATATATAAAATTACTAATGAGATCTTTTAAAAATCTAATAGGAGCAAATTAAGCAAGATCTTTATTATTAACAGTAAAATATTTCATAAGAAAATTGAGTATGCACATTTGTTTTAAGTTTAAAATAGCTGTGTATTACGCCTACACATTGATTTCTGTATGCAATATGAAAGCCATATGACGTCAAAAAGAAAATTATACAATATTATTAATGATCAAACATACATAAAACTAAATCAACCAACATTTTTGTCCATGTTGAAATAACTCATCCTCAACAATTTCAAATTATCTTTAAATATTATTACAAGTCAATGTCGTTTATTTTAACATTGACTTTCTGAATATTATTGTCAACTCTTTTGTTTGATCAAGAAAAAGAAACAAATAAATTTTGTAAAGCACAACATAAACTGATTGCTGAAGTATATAAGGTAGAAATTTGTACCCTCTACCAATCATGACAAAGATTACTATGGAAACGTCACGGGCCATGATAGACGGGATCGACCGATCGTAACAGACACCTTAGCAACGTCTCCTCCTTTTCAGTCACAGATCGTAACAGACACCTTAGCAACGTCTCCTCCTTTTCAGTCACAGATCGCGACAGACATCTTAGCAACAGTCCTCTTCCTTGCATTACAGCTTGTGGCAGACATTGTGGATATACGATTAAAGACCATATATCAATAAGGTCTCGTTCTAATATATGAACTATTAGCTCATTGCATTTGTGAAGGATTAAGTAAAACGATGATAAAGAATGTGTTCTAAAACAGATAGAATTAAACAATCTTCCAGTGATTAGTAACATCAGCTAGAGTGAATTTCATATTTTAAGTCTACTGAGATTTTACTAACAGCTTTTAGATAATAACAGAAAATGAGGAGAAGAAAACAGATTTTTACGATGAATTTTTCTTATTGTAGACAATTTTACATAAAGTAGCTGGTTCTCATCACACAGTTGAAACTGAAGTATTCAATGATGGTGTTAAATATAGTGATACATTTTCTCTAGCTATACGTTATTGTATTGTACAAACATCTGCAACAATTAGTAACTTACGTGTTACTGCCCAAATTCGTTTTTGTAAATCGGTTAATGGTTTCATAAAACGTTCGTATTATTTATTTTTTTGTTCTTTCTTATTATCATCTTTTTTTTCTTTTTAATTTGTTTCTTTTGTAGAACTTATTGAACGAAATGCATATTCAGCATCACAAGAAAGCATTAAGGATTTGAGTATGTCAATAAATTTAAATGATTTGTTTTAAGATAAAAGAAATTAATTCTAGATAATCGTCTTCATCTTATCAGTAATTTTAAGGGTAAAAAAATCCGATGAGTTCTTTTTTTTTCTACATTAAATTATTTTTACATTTAAAGAAAAACGTCGGTTAAGTCGAGGTGAAATTACATTGACTGTTCCATCGCTAACAAACGCAGATGGTCGTCGTATGAGTCGACATGATGCACTTGGTATTACACCATCAAATCAATTAATGAATTATGATGATAAAAGTATGTTGAATAAATATGAAAATAAATATTTCATTTTTATTTATTATCTTAGCTTATCGTACAACGTCAATACTTTCTGATCCGAATAAAACCGTATATTTGTTCATTCTTGTGTATGAAAAATTTATTTCTTTTTTTTTTTTGTTCTTTTTAATTTAAAATTGAATTAATTACTCTTTATTTTTAGAACGGTTTTTCTTTTCTTAATTCATTTATATTTATATTTTAAACTTAAACATATGGATATTCTTGTCGATAGTTTAACAAACTTGATAAAAATGTAAATTTATTTGATATTTAAAACTTAATTTTTATTGTATTAAATAGATCATCTTCATCATCAGCAAAACGTCGTTCATAGGCAACATTTTATGCTTGGCTTTCTTTTTATATTCATATATTTGTTGAAATTAACCAACATGAAATAAAATCATTTTTTAAATTATACATTAGATCGGTTTTTTTAAAGAAAGTCATTGCATGTTTATTACGATCTTTTTTTATTTCTTTCCCGCGTAAGAACTATATTAAATGAAGTACCGTAATCAAAGTAATGAAAAAAAAGGTTTTTTTTCCTTCTTCGTTATATTGATAACTAGGGATCCACCAATGCCTGGTTTTTTTATACTAAGTATCGTATATTTGCAGCACTTAGAACCGTCAATTCCTATCTAGTCTTCATCGCTCTATTTTATGCTACTACCGTACTTGATGAAATATGATTAGTAAAATGGAAGGCTTGCCTGAAATTGATGGTTATAAGGGCTGTAAATATACAATTTTTAGTATGAAAAATTAGGAACTGGTGGATTTCTATTTATGACAAAAAAAAAGATAAGGATAGAAAGATTAGCAAAACAAAATTTGTATGGTATTGTGTTAGATTTGATTCATTAGATCGATGAATTAGTTAATGATGAAACTAAACGAATTGCTGAATGAATAATTATTAAAAAAATATTTTTAATTTTCTAATAAATTTACTGTATCGCCAAAGTCATTTTTTTTTAAAGAAATTAATCCATTCAAATATCAATCTCATTTACACATCTTTGATTTTTGAATAATAATATGCAACAAAATTCATTACAACAGTTTCACAAATCTGGTCTATATTCTATACAATACGATAATTAACAATTAACTCTTTCAGTACTAGTGTCCTGAATAAAAGACACTTATTTTCAAATTTCTTTATTTTTGAATAACTCACAAACACGAAATAATATCAAAGTACTGTTTTCACTATGACATAGAAGATACTTTGGTACATACATCCATGTAAAAATCATAACATTAACAAGGTTAATATAGTAGTAAACCAGATGAGTACATAAAAGACTACTAATACATCATTTTGCAGATTATTATATTCAAAAGTCGGACTGATTCTAATTTAACGTGCCTTAATCTTTTATCATCGATCACCATGGCACTGATTGAAGAAGAAAAACCGAAACAAGACTGCCACGTTTAATAATTTCATTTCGGAAAGAGGAATAGATCATCAGGAAATAAAATATCGTTTGATACATTAAGTAGCAAGCAGTCGTTCCTTTCAATTGTTATCAATTACGCAAGATGTCCTGTTTGTAGTATAAATCAAGATCCAAATAAAACTGTTTATCATTGTTTTAGTATAATTATCATAAGAATATTTTGTAAATAAATGAAACTTTTTTTATTTTACATTTTTGTATTTATAATGGTTAATATACGTATATGATGAAATTGTGAAGAAATTTCTTTCATTAGCGGAGTTATGTTACTTCAAATGTTAATGGTTATTTATCAGCTTTAAAACACAATATTGAAAATTATCTATTAATTTATATGGCAATATCAATGTAGTGTCGTACATTAAATCATTTAGATGTTCGAGAGAATACTGTTTTTCGTCTATGGTATATTCATTTTGGTTATTTAGAGTTGTATCGAGATGGACTACATCAACCTTATGCACTAATTAAATGAATCTATACATAGCAATATCAACATAAACGTTCATTTCCTTGTGAATTGAATCAATAGTATTATGTAGCCATTATTATTAACCCTTTGGGGACGGGTTTTTTTAAAAAACTTAAGCCTTTTTTTAGAGTGGAAGCAGATGTTTATTCAATAAAAAATCATTATCAAAAGTATTTTAGGGTATGATAAGCTTGAAAACAATCAATTACGCATAACCCAACATTACATTCTTCACGCTAATATCTTGTGTATTTGAAGCAGAAAAGAACGAAAGTGATGACGGATAGGAGAACACGAAGGCCTGATGTATATAGGAGAATAGGAAAAATATCAAGGTAGACATATTAGAATGCATAGGGAAAATCCAAATAAATACTGATAATTTACTGTATCAACACAGAAAAATTACTCTACAGGCTATTTCCACTCACTTCTGATTGATTTGAAATATATATCCTTCTTGAATTTTGAGAAATACTCCAGGTGGTATATATACCACGCCCTTCTCCAAAGGGTTAAAGAAAAGCTAAATCTTCAATTATATATCAACAGCAATAGAGTAGATAGTACTAACAAGCAAAATTTATTTACAACACTTGTTTTCGTCTATCGAATTTTCTTTATACTACTGTAGAAATAAACAGCATGGTCTATTGTTTGATATTTATTGGCGGAAACGTTCTTTTATAAATATCTGAGAAATTTTATGGGCAAGAACAATGATTGATAAATTTTATTTTATCTCTCATTTGCAATTATAAATATGATAAAGAATTTAGATAAATATCATTGTTGAAGATCTGAACAGTTCATAGATCTTGAAATGTTTTACCGAATTTTATACTACGCGATTTTGTAGAGGAAATAGTATTTGGAGAAAAAACAAAAACTTTCTAGAATGCTTCACTCTAATCTTCTTCAAAATCAAAATATTAGAACATGAATGTCTAGAAGAATGAAGTCAAGTTAAATTCACCGATATATTTTTATACTAAATAGAGACTTAACTACGTTTGTTCAAGTATGAATTTTATATTTTTTTTAGTTCAAATAAAATTATTCTAAACGACTTTTAGTTTTTATTTTCGTGATATTCTTTCTAAAAACAGACTCACAATCATCCGATTCAATGCAGGATTCCAAACTCTATAGATTGGTTAGAATTCTTAGTAAAACAGAATTTGAAATCCATCAGAGCATATTTTAATGATATTTCTCATTTTTTTTTGTGATGTAATAAAACAATATAAATGATACTCTCTACTTACTGATTTAGAATATATTCCAACTCGACATTTCCTTACAGCTGATAAGCTTCAGATATGATCATTGATCTCTTAGTCAATTTTCTCACAAAGCATCTTATCAAATGAGTGATCTGAGATACTAACCATGAACAAATAGTTCCGAAGGTCACAATTGTCATCCATGATATCTTTCGAATTATTTTTATTTTATATTGCTGCTTTCTTCTTTAGACTGAGTGTAAGTTGTTCCTTTGTGTGATAAGAAAAAGATTATAATCATGAATCTCTATTAGCGACATGAGAATAAATATATCTAAATCATATTCAAAGTATAGTCAATTATTTCGATTAAAATTTCCTCTTGTTTTTTTTCGAATAACTTTTACAATAAAAATGTTTATTACTACAAATACGCGCTTCTTTGTGCTTTTCTTCGATTAACTAGTGCGATGATAGTTATGTTCGACTAGTATCAAATAACTATTAAACATTATCATGTTTGCTGGTGCTCAGATTGGTCATTATCATTGTTTTTTTTTCTCTTTATTGATTATTTTAATTTCAATATTTAATATTTAGTAACAACGAAATTAGTTCCTCGTGGTCAACAAAAACAAATAATCGATGCTCAAGATGAAGATAAGACTACACAAGATTTAGTGAATATGACTATATTAGTACCGCGATCAAAAGCAGCTATTGTTGTTGAAACTCGAGCAGAAAAAGTTGAACGAAAAGTTCTTGCACAAGAACGAAAACATGAAAGAATTGTTGAACAACAAAAAATTGCTAATCATATGGAAAATTTAATGGAAAAAGTATTTTATTCATTTTCGATTAAACAACTTGATCTGTTCTAACTTACCCCCAAAAAAGGTTCTTCATGAAACACCATTATCAAAAAAAGATGAAGATAATTTACGTAATAAAATCAAAACTATTATGACTAAAGTAAATAAAGAATCAGACAAAATCGATGTTACATCTCTTCATTCATCTATTATTGAACATTCATCATCATCTCGAATAAAATCTGATGTATGTATTTTCAATTGTTATACAAATGATCGTTCAAAAAGTTTCGAGATTGATTTTATTTAAAAACAACAAGAAATACTGTTACATTAGTATTATTGTTTGTATGTAGGTCATAAAGTCCTCGATCTATAGATGTCATGAGTTCTGATCGGTTAAACATTTATGTCTAGATATAGCAATACTTATTACACGAATAGAAAATTTTAAAATTTGAGCATCCCTCAATTATATAATTTCTAGCACTAAAAGACCAATCTCCATCCAATATTCATGAATGTATAATGGTAGTTTCTCACAATTAAATATTGATGATGATCCTTGATATGAATGACATGAAAATTAAAATAGTTAGAAACTTTGTCATGATCTATTATATATGACTAAAATCTCTTCAAGATGAAAGTCACATTCGATAGCATCTACAAAACTATACATCATTTATATATCAATGCTTATTTATCTATCTTTAAAAGGACTAGCCCATTCAAAAAGCATACTGGAGTGATAGAACATTATTACTATAAGTTACCACCATATACTCATAAGTATTCTATGAGAATTCACCATTCAAAACACAAAGTTTTGATCAAGTTTTTAATTTTCTATCAGTATATATGAGATGATCTAAAACGTATTGCTTTATCTAGACATAAATGCTTAATTGATCAGAGTTTATGACATCTATAGATCGAAGACTATATGACCTACATACAGACAACAGTACTAATGCAACAGTGCTTGTTGTTGGATGTAAATAAAATCAATCTCGACATTTTTTGAACAATCCTTGTGTTTGTTTATTATTCATATGTAGTTATATACATATATATCTAGTCTGTTGGACAATCATCTCCATCAAATCCACATTCTAAATCATTGAAAACAGCAAATCAACGAGCTTTTCTATTATGGTACGATAAAAATTCTAATTGATAGTTCTTTCTTTGATTATTATATTCGAAAAAAAAGCAAAAAAAAAGTCTACAAATAAATTAAATTTTTTAATTTAAAAATTTGATATTTCCTTGTATAAATCGATTGTTTGATTATCTAGGACAGATAATTTAAAATCATTGAGTCATATCACGTAATCAAATAGTTTTCATTTAGCATCATGGAAGTTCTATCAGTTATACATGAATTATAATTGTAAATCCTTTTCTATTTTCGTTTTCATCTTCATCAACTATGTTATTATTGTGTTTGATGAATATTTGTTGTAATCAACGTTCTTATCATGTTGCTAATGATTAACATAAAACATGATTTTCTTTTGCTTGAATGGAATGTCAATAGTCAAATGAAGAACTGTTATCAATATTATTAATAAAAGTCACATTTAATATGTAAACTTAATTCTTCGAAGTCAAACTATTATATATATATATAAGTAAGATAATACTTTATAATGATGATCAACTTACATAGATTCAGGATATTAAATTATTATTCATGTTAAGTCAAAATCTATCATAATAGAATTTCATTTGTCAAAAGAATAAATCTAGTTTAAGTGAATCGTTCTGCGCAATAGAAGATCCCTTTTGAAGGACTGATGCACAGGTTGTAAAAGAAGGCGTCTATTGATTAATTAATGTCACGTGAAATTAGAACTTTATATTTATATCAAAATATATCGAATTTTCAGAGTTTTGAGCTGAAAAAATTTTAGAGATAAAGATTAGCATTATTTATGAAACTTTTAACCCTGAAAATCTCCCCTAAATGGTTGAAATCGTATCAGTTTTTAAAAAATTTTTTATGAAAATAACTGGAATACAATAGAAGATCACAAGTCCTCTATTTTAGGCAAGAATTTAGAGCGTAAATGTCATTTTTTATTTATCTGTTTGACATAGATAATGAGTAGTCTGAAACAAATACGATATACTCAATGACTGCTGATGAATGTAATTACTATAAATATAAGAAGATTGTTTAAGATAATTTTATTGAATAAATATTTTACGTTTATCAATCTTTGACGTGTAAAAGAGAAGCTCAAGTATTGAATGCATATGCTTCTTTTTATATTTTTAATTCATTTGTCTTTTAAGTAATCAATACCTTTCGTTAAAGAATTCAACTGAGATTACTTTAGTAGAATATATTAATTTATATTTGTAATTATCATCGACATCTTATGAAATAGCATAATATGTTTAGTATTTCTAAACATATATTATTGACAATAATCAATTATAGAACAAATTTCCATAATTTGATGTATGTACTCAATCAGCTTGTTTTATAAAAAGATAATCATTGTGCCCTCCCATTGAGCTAATCTCTACTAGTATAAGAATAGTAACAAAACTTAATCGGGATTTTTTTGTTGTTGCTCATCTACAGATTATATATAGTGTAAAAGAAAACAATAGATGTCCTCAAGGATTAAATTAATGCTTGATTTATGTCTTGTTTAAAAATAAAACTCAATGTTAACATGATTTATATTTGTTTTTCTTAATATTTCCAACTTGAATACCATAGTTAATAAATATTAAAAATCTATTGATGATACTCTTTGTACTTTAATGATGAAAAATACGATGTAACAAAAAAATAATTTTTCAAAAATATATGTTTGTATTCTTAAATTTTTATTAAATATCATTTTAAGTATTGGGTTGTAACACAAGTTCTTCTGCAAGTTTGTTTTTTGTTCATCAACAAATTTATTTTACGACAAAAATATGCAACATCAATCAACAATATAATCGCCATTATTTTTGACAACCTTTGCCCATTTTGCTAGCAATTGTTCAATTCCACATTTGTATAATATTGTTGATTGATGTTGCATATTTTTGTTGTAAAATAAATTTGTTGATAAACAAAAAAACTTGCAGAACTTATGTTACAACTAAAATACAGTAGTATGTTTCAAAAATATACATATTATTTAAATAGAAAAAAATATATTATGTAATTCTTCTTTCTTACAATAAACACTGATGAATGATGCATAGTAAAAAAAGAAATGTTAGACATATGAACTGAGTGAACTTAAGAGAAAGAAATGACAAAAGTGTTTTAATGAATATTATATAAAAGAAATTTTTCCTTTTTTTAAACTCAGCGGAAGTCAATTGATATTTCCTCTAAGTAGTTATTTGTGTCTATTATCACATTTCATTTTATATACAGCGAGAAAGTATAAAATATGCTACATCTTATCGTATAGTTACATTATATAATAAATGAAATGGAAGAAAAAAAGTTTTATTGGATTTTTTCTTTTCTGTAAAGTACAATGTGAACTAAATGAATTTCTTTTCTTATTTGTTGTTGTTTGTATTTGTATTAACATATAGCAGTTCAATTAATGTTCAACTAATTTATAGCTTATATATCGACGTAATAAAATAAGATAAAGATCACTTTACCAATAAAAAATTGAAGAAAATCCAATTCTAAATTATGCGATATGTCATTATCAACTGTGTTCATTTTCAGAAGAAAACATTGATTTCATCTATGTCATTTGTTTATCTATTAACATTTAGATGTTTTTTCATAATCACATATTCACGTTCTATTGAAATCATGAATAAATTCACAAGATCATCTTTAATATATTCAGTCTCATATTGATATTTTATGCTAATTAGTAGTCATAGGTCGATCGTTATTGTTATTATAAATATTTCATTTATTATCAATAGAAGAATATAGTTATACATATTATAAATATGCATTTCCATATCTCGTTTATATATACATTATAACTAATATTAATAATAGATCTATAAATTTTGGCTCTGATGTGAACAGACATTGTAGAAAATAGACATGCAAATTTTTTTTTTCTAGTACAGTCTTTGTCTTTTAAACTTAATTTATTATACAAGATGGTTATATTATAAAACATAGGACATATTGTATGCTCTTCCGATATATGTCCTTATTGTATTGAATAAGAATAACTTCATTTTATACTAACACGAAATTATGATTTATTGTAAAATTCTATTTCATTTTTTTCTATTTAACATCTATTATGTTTATTTTTGTTGTGGAAAACAAGCTCTAAACGAATGATGATTAATTTTCTACGTCTATGAAGTAAATTAATGACATATTGGTTATAAAATAGTCGATTATTGTCCTCCATTGCTGATTGCTATTGAAAAGTAGTATTAGAATGATATTTGATTTATTTGCTGTCAATTTTAGTTTCCCCAATCAATATAAAAGAGATAGACATGACAAGAAGTCAGGTTGTCATTTGAATATTTCATTTCATTGAAAAAATATCACGAATATATGTCCATATTATATTTGCTGCCGATAGATATATTGTCTTATGAATCTATTTTGATACTCATAGTTTAATAGCCAAATTAAGTATGAATATTAGTATACGATTGAAATGTCTAAATATGCGTGACTATAAATCATTATTTTATAATTTCGATGTTTTTTTCTTTCTGTTCTATTAGTAAATTATAGAATATGATCAATACAAATGACGATAAGAATTCATTTGTTTATGATGACTTTTTCTCACGTTCGCTTTTTTTTTAATTTGTATTCTTCAAATTATATATATATATAGTATTGTAAGATGTTTTCTTTTTCTTACAAAATAAATTTACGTATATTTCTGAACTATGTAGCATAGTAATATTGTATTCATACACATCAAATCTTTGATCGATAATCAAAATTCATTACATATTCTATGGAATGAATGAGTACAAAGAAACAATTGTCACCTACATTAAGACTATCCAAATGAAGTACTATCGTCATTATCATCTGGGATTGAATACACGAGACGAAAAAAACATGAATGATTGATTGAAAAAAAAGTCTACCGTTTAAATGAGATCTTTATTTTCTTCTATTCGCATCTAAGCAACAAAAAAAGAAGAAGAAATCTTATACAAAAATCTTTATCATTAATATCAGTAATAATAATAATTATTATTTGTGAGTAGACCTCATTTTATCTTAATACGATCATTTTTCTGTTGTGTTAAGATTGGTAAGAAAAAAGATATATTTTCGGC
Source organism: Rotaria sordida (assembly GCA_905250125.1). Taxonomy (NCBI): domain Eukaryota; kingdom Metazoa; phylum Rotifera; class Eurotatoria; order Philodinida; family Philodinidae; genus Rotaria; species Rotaria sordida. Next base: position 38,248 of record CAJNOL010000437.1, read on the forward strand.
TAATATTCATTTTTTACTCAAATAATAACAACGACGAGTGAAAAATCAAGAAAGAAAATTTATCGTATACTTAGATGATTTGATATCTATTGAAATAATAAAAATAATTTATGATCAATTAATGGAATACTAACAACAAACTCGACTCATTTTCTGTTTGTTGACTCTAAGTAAGTACCATATTTCTGTCTTTCTGTGTCAATGCAAATGGTAACAATCTATTTTTTTCTTTCTTATGACAAGTCGACGACCGTGATGACTACAAACCTCTCAACATATCATTTCTCTCTGTCAAATTTTGATATCACTACTCATTTGTATTCTTTATTCCTTCCACACAATGGTTTTAATGATATAATAGATGGAAATGATCTTTTTAATAACATCAATGCAACATTGAAGCCATTTGATAGGTACGCACCGTGAGTATATTAATTATATAGGATGTTTTTAATAAGAAAAAGAAGGACTCTATCATCTTATGTGCTCTCTTATCTGGAGAAAATAAATTGATTAGTCTTTAGAGATGATATTTATAGATACTATGAAATCAAATTATAGTGTTCCTATGAAGGTCGAAGATATTATTAGTTAAACTTGTGTTTTTTTTCAAAAGAATATTTCATGCTTTGGATGTTCTATAAGTTAATTATCATTTTGAAATTGAATTAAAGATTTACAGCAGTAAGAATCTAATATTAGAATGTATCAAAAAATAAATCCAAAAAAGACATTATTGACAGTATTTGCACTAATATCCGAGAAATAAAATCTTCAAAATAAATATTTAGTTTATAATGTTGAGTATTTTGAATGAATACTTGTATAGAAACGTTTGTCTACTGAACTAATGCATATGAAATATTTTCTATGTTTGTATTGCTACTCAAATATATTGTATTACATTTAGATAAATGACACTAGCGAATAAAGACGCATAGTGATTATTCGAATAGTTATGAATACCTATCATTTGATAATAAACGCAAATTAGTTAGCAATACAAAGATAAATCAAATAATGTGTCTAATGTTTTTTTTTTTTATAATTTTAACTCGTAATAATCTCATAACCTAGAGCAGCCATTTATTTGATATTTCTATTTTGTCTCATGAGCAATATTTCAATCTAGACTAAATCTAAAAACCTTGAGTCATTTATTATTGAAGTATCGAAATAAGTGTGCAATGTCGCTTAACAGAAAACACTGGTTTTGTATTCTTTTTTAATATTCTAATTAATTTTTCTTCTTTTTTTTTTAAATTAAAACGCATCATAAAATGTTGTCATATATTACATTATTTAGTTCTTTATAAAAGCCAATGTAACTGTTTATACGAAGTTAATTATTTGAAAAACAATATTCTAATAGCTTCAAAATAGCATCATATGATAGACATCGATTCATACTTCATACTGATGAAACTATTTTTTCTTTTATACTCGATATTTTGAGCACATTCATAAATACTCATAACAAATCTATCTTCATCACGAGACATTTCAATAGAATTAATGACACACTTAATGACTTTTTTGACTTCATTGTTTCCAATGACCTATTCTAAGCAATACTTAAATATCAGATTCAAATATTATAAACACAATCAATCCAATGCAAAAAAAAGTTTTAGAAAAAAAAAAATTTCATCGTATATCACGAATTCCTATGATGATTCAAATAAGTTGAATAAGAACATTGAACAAAAAAACATTTATCGAAAAGATTAGATAGAAGTAAATCTATCATTTAGAATTATATGTTTCGTTTACATGAAATATGATATAAAATCTTTTTCATAATATATAAATTGATAACAGTCATTCGATAATCTTTGTTAAATAAATTTCAAAATCTTAATCATTGTTTACTAATATCCATTGTCAAATATCTAAAAGTCAAATACAACATTTATTTATTTTTTCTTCATATACTTTAGATATTTTTCTGCTGATGGAATGACTGGAATCAATACATACGATAATAAAACATTTACAAATGAATTTAATAATGCATCATTTTTGGTTCGCAGTATTCTTCTAGCAATGACTATGTTTACTCTTTCTTTTATTACTGTTTTTGGCAATACAATTGTTATTTATGCTTTACGAACCAATCGTCATTTAAGAACGGTAATATGATCAATTTTTCTAAGAGATTATCGTTATTTAATGAGACAGTTTAAATCAATCATTGTATGAAAATATTGAATGTCCTTATGTTGAGCAAGAAAAAATAAGTCTTATCAAGTTTTGTTCGAATTTCTTTAAGTCAAATCAGAATAATATATCATCATGACCTTTTAGAATATCTTTCTGAAAGTATCAAGGTCATTACTATATATTTTTATTTTCATTATTACTCTTTATATCTTTGCGAAAAGGTTAATTGAAGTGGAAATTCTGAAGAAAGATAACTAATCACGCGAGACATCAAAGATTTTTATAAATGGAAAAACAGTAAAAATGCCTTTAGCAATTATTTCGTCGTCAGTAGTCTATACATCTTAAAACAACAAATAATATAATTTTTCTTAGAAACGAAAAGAAATCTTGTCGAATAAGTTTTATTGTTATATAAAGTTTAAAAAACATTGACTTCCGTCATCTTTTAATGATGGTACAGAAATAATAATAATAATAATAAATCTAATCCTTTCAACTTTTTATTGTAATGAATTACAACATCAAGCTAATCCGATGAGAGATAATTACTTAATTTTAAAAAACTAGACAATAACCTTATCAAAACAATACATTTATCTTCATAAATGTCTGCGAAATATGTGATAAAACGTTATCTATGTTGCTGTTAAAAAGTATTAATCGTGTCCTCTAATTCATATTTATCAAGAATAATAATCAAACTATCCTATCCTATATTTTTTGTCTAATGCTATTTAATAATAAGTTTAATTTGACAAAAAAAGAAACTAAATAAAAATGTTTGATTGCAAAGTACTTGTTCCCTCCTTTTTTTAATTATGTGACAATGTGTATTAAAAAAATATTTATTTCAATTATAAAATTATCAAGAATAAATGAGAAAAAAGCATTTTCAAATGATTCTAATATGATAATCATTAGTGAAAAACAATATAAATACTTGCGTTATATTTATAACAACTTAATCATTTTCTAAGTGTGAAAATGTATCTTAATTTGACAAAAATAGTATTCGTCGATAAACAATTTCTTCCTACTCTAATAAACAACGTATTTAGAAGAAAAAATTCCTCTTTTTTTTTGCGTAGCGTAAAATACATGATAGACTAAATATAAACGAATCAAATGTGTAGTTTTTTTTTTTTAAATGTTAAAGATTTATATATATACAGATAACATTAACTTAAATAAATAAATAAGTCAACTATTGTTTATATTTATGTTACGTTATTTAACTTTTTCATTTTGTCTTGTCGTCAATTTTCTGCATCCTAATTCATCCAATAAATTCATGTATACACATAAGTTTGACCTTCAGAGTACATTGTATACCCAATCTTCTAAATATTATTTATCTAAAATACATAGTGATATTATGATGAATGTATTTATGAATAAATTCGGTCAAACAAGCTTTTAGAAAAATCTTATTAAGAAAAAGAAGCCAAACGGAAATTGACATCTTTGCAATATAAATATAGTTAACCTTTAGCCATATGTATACCCTGATAGACAACAATAAACGACCATATGGTCAGGACAATGTAATATAACCTCAATGATCAAATCCAATAAAAAGAAAAAATACTAAAGAAAGCGTTTGTTGGTATTTTCTTGTACTTTGTTCCATTTATGACTTTTACAAAATATAACTTAAAATGTACGAGTAATTTACGTTCAAATTCATACATAATTTAGTTATTCATTCTCAATAATTTATTCCCAATAACTCACTATTATTCGTCTCGTTTTTAAATAACAGACTTAACTTGTCTTTGAAATTTTATAATTGATATCTATTTTTGGTCGAACTGTATTCAAAGAAAATTAACTTAATTATCTACCCACATAGCAGGTGCATCAGTTGGAAAATCTTTTTTCTTTTATGTTTCACTAAAAAATTCATCAAACGGTCTGCAGATATCGTGATTAGAAGGTTACGTTAAAAAAAAGAAAAAAGAAACCACTAAGACATATATACCACAAATATTTGTTATGATGAAAAAATTTGTTTGATATAAAGTCGCGATATTTGAATGCGTTTATATTAATAGTGAATTCCGAGCGACACACTGAAAACGATCGCTTCTCTCTCTACCAAAAATTTGTTTCAATTTTTCTCAGTTGAAAAAAGGTTAAAATCGATCTGATATTATCTCTCAAGGACTTAAAAACACGATTTTTTTAAAAATCCTCATCGCGCCTTTTTTGTCGAAACATGCTCATTTATCAAACTGCTAGATCGAACACAACTTTATATCATGTTAGAAAACTGTTAGATGAATAACATTAATATATTAGAAATTATTCAAAAACATTGCAATAGACTATATCTTCTCAATCATCGGCAAAATTCTTCGTTTCGTCATTTTTTTTTCTTTTTAGTTTTTGCTATTACTCTTTTTATTTTATCATTCTCGCCATTTTCTCGTTCAATAAGGAAGACAAGTTTTCTTTCAGTCTGTTCTTTTCTCGCCTTCTCTCTCTCTCTCTCGCTTTTTCTTTCGCTGTCTCCTTCTCACTCTTCTGATGTCACTAGAGATAATAATACAAAGAGAGTTTTGTCATTAGCCTGTTGCAACTTTCATTCAATAAACAAAATGAAATTAGTTAGTTTAAATTATATCTTCTGCCACTTGTCCCTTTTCTTCTATTCATGAGCAATATTGACGAATTTCTTCTTGGTGAAGAAGAAGAACAACAACAACAACAACAACAGAACACATATTCTGTTAGTTATACAAATGCTCTTTCAATTAGTATTGGAAATATGTCAGAGATTACTCTAGATAGTATAACACATGAAAACCAAAACAATAATACAAATTATTTAATAAATGATTTTAAGTTAATATCGTTAGTATATACAATTACTTTTGGTTTCATTTGTGCTTTTCTTTGTTTTTTAACAATTACTGGTAATTTACTCGTACTCATTACATTTCGTCGCATACGAACTGTAAGTACTGGCGAAATTTCATATAAAAAAAGTATTTAGATCCTTTGATTGAATGATTGGCTAGTTGATAGAACACTTTTATATCTATTAATAAACTTCAGAATACAACAAAAAAAACAAGAGTTCATTTGATGAGATCGACTAAGATTTAAGTTATTGATTGATGAATGTTATGTTATACGATAATTAAATCAATATTATTTTTATTTAATAAAAATATTTTTATATTGATTTAGAAATAATAGATTAAAAAATATTTATATGAAGACCAATATGTGAAATATTAAAAAAATAAACATCATGAGAATAAAGCATCTAATTAATACAAGGTGATCTATATTATTTTTTTATATTAAAAAGAAGGAATCAGTGTAAATTAGAAGGAAATGGAAAGAAAAAAAGCGTCATGATATATTAAATGATGACCAATTGAACATAGTGAGAAAAAATAAAGATTCATAATTAATGTATCACGCGATCATGATAAATTTGTATTGTCTGGTATACGTTATTTAAGTATATGTCAACAAAGATATAAATAAATATTAACGAAAGTTTTATGAAATTCTAATACACTTATAATAGTAGTTGGTTTTTTAAAACTTTGTTCATTTAATTTAAATCTATCTATATTTTTTTTTTATGTAGGTTGGAAATCTGTTTATATTGAGTCTTGCTACTGCTGATCTTATTGTTGGTTGCTTTGTCATGCCCATAGCTGGTATATATGCTATTATGGAAAAGTGGAAAATGGGTAAATTATTTTTTTCTCTTTCATCTTCATAGAAATTGTTGATGTAATATAATTTATTAAATCATTTCTTTGATTAAATATGACAATCAATCTAGTATATTTACGATAGATCTCAAAAGAAAAAGAAAATACATTCTTATGCATCGATAAATTTTAAATAAACATAATAAATAAAGATGTCCTAATAATTAAAAAGAAAAGGAAGACGAATCATATTACCGTGTTTTCTAAATGAGTTGCAATGAAAGCTTTTTAGATTCTTTAAGGCTATAAATTATAAAGCAAAGAAATTTTCAAGATAAAAAACGCATTTGTTATTTCTTTTGAAGCACAAAGTAAAGAGGGCCAAAGTGATCTTCATATCGTTATAAAATCTATTCTATTGAATAGATTTATTAAAAACATGAAGATATATTAAATAGAGCTTAAAACGAGGTGCATTACGTTAAATTAGATACACAAATTATATTAAGAAAAAAAAACAAAATTCACATTGTTTATTTCGATATTTATTTAATTCTATCATCCTCAAAAATGAAATGAAATGAAATGAAATGAATAGAATATGCAAATCATTAGACAAAAAAAATTGTATAATTATCTTTTTTTCCTTAAGGTCTTGTGCTTTGTAAAATTTGGATATCAGTGGATTTCACAGCATCAACAGCATCTATATTTAATTTATTAACATTAAGTTTAGATCGTTATTGGTCTATAACATCTCCACTTCAATACCTTGGTAAGCGAACACGTACACGAGCTTTATTATTAATTGGTTTTGCTTGGGGTTTATCACTTCTATGGGTTATACCAATTTTTAGTTGGCATCGTTTTGATGATACAAAACGATATATGGAAGTATGAGATTAGTTGAATCTTTTGGTTTTTTTTAAATACAAAATCTAATCTTCTTTTAGCCGGATAAATGTGAACCGGAATATACTCATTCAAAAGTATTTAAAGTTTCAACAGCTGTGCTTAATTTTTATTTACCACTTCTTGTATTAATATTATTAAACGGTCGTATTTATTATGAAATAAAACGTCGTTATAAAAACGTTCTTTTACAAAGACATTCAAGTAGCACGCATGATTCAATGAATAATAATAATAATAATAATAATAATAATAATAATAATAATAATAACAATAATAATAATAATTTATATAATCATAAATTAAATTATAAAAGACAAAATCCATGTTCACCAGCAACTATAACATTATGTGATAGTGATCGACATGTATATTCTTCAACAATAAATTATACAGAAAATGATGGTCACATTATGTCAAAACTTTCATCTAGATCTTCAACAAATAATAATGATGCAGTTTTACGAATTAATTTTAAAGAGAAAAAAAATCGACCTAGTATACCAATACGATTAGTTGATCATTCAAAATCATCATTAAAACGTGCTTATTCATATATTGATAAAAAACATTGTACACAAGTAATCATACAAGAAAAAAAACAACAATTCAAATTATTTATTTTTAATTTTTCTATTTCTATTTCTTTGTCTTTTCATTTAGGATGAATTAACATGGTTTGTACATCATCGTGGACATTCTCGTTCATCATTTAATCCAATGTCAGCAACAATTTTATCAAATTATAAATATAATCATAGTCGTTCTCAGCATCTTCCTATTAATGAACATTCGTTTAAATATACTAATGATTGTAATTCAAATCGAACGGATTTAAATAAACGAGAAAGAATACGTAATTCATCGAAATCATCACCAATACATAATCATCATCATTATCAAACATTTCATAATACAACATTATTACGTCGTCATAATTCATTGTTAGATTCAATCAAAATATCATCACCATCAACAACAATGAATATTTTTAATTTATGTCATTGTTGTTCAGCAACTACATCAGCAATTACAATACATTCAAATCCATTTGTAAATAATCATAAGAATTCAAATAATGAATCATGTAATCAAGCACGACAAATTTCACCGACAGCAGCATCATCTGTCGTTTGTTCGCCAATAAATCGAAAACAACAACAATCACAATCGATATCATCTTTGAAAAGAAGAACAAATAGTATAACATCACATGCAAGTCCACATTCAGTACCTAAATATCATTATTATCAAACAACAAGTAGTGTTAAACAAACAACAGTATGGAATCAACAAGAAAAAGCTTTTCGACAATTATTTGCTATTGTATTTGGTTTCACATGTTGCTTTTTACCATATTTTATTTTATATATGGTTGTTGCTTTTTGTGGTTCATGTGTATCAGAACGAATTGTTACAGCTACTATATGGCTTGGTTATGTTAATTCAACAATTAATCCATTTTTATATGCATTATCAAATAAACATTTTCGAAGAACATTTAATCGATTATTAAAACGAGATAATCGACCACAATCGTATTATAATTAATAGATCAAATACTAAACACCATCAACTAATTATCTAGTGTTCTTTTTTCAAATTGTTTTCATGAATATCAAATATATTTTTGTATTTAAGTTATTTGAGCTTTGGATCGATTCCATGTTTTTTTTTTCTATATAACTAAATTAGAAAAAATACCCAAGGAAACTTCGATGAGAATTCATGTCGTAGCAAACTTTGCAGATAAAAAATATCGAAGTATGAATATGTTTCTTGTACAAACGTTTTTAATAAATCAAGTTATAAATATATCCTTCGACACGAGAAATCTTGATTATCATATTATAATAATAAAGCTCAGTTTTCTTTACTTGTCCTTTTATAAATCTATAGATATTATTCCGTATTAAAATAATGAAGGAATTAGAAATATGAAAATAAATTGTTTATTATCCGATTTTAATATATACTTTTAAATTCATATTCTGTTCATTATTGACGGTAGTGATACTGAGTCAATATATGAACATATATCTTCATAATAAATTGTAGCATGATGTGATTATGAATATAATAAAAAAAGTACTCTCAAGAACGTACCACGTAATTCAACATGAGTATTCTCATTTTTGGGTAGGCTTGATTTACGTCCACATAAATAACAAAAAAGAATACTTATAGATTAAAACGGATGTTTGATAAAATTGTTTTCATTACTTATGTTAAATTTTTAAATACTTGAAAATTAAAAGAGTAAAATGCTAAATGTATAACTAAAAGCGTGATTTCTATATGAAAGTAGTTTAATGTAATATGTGCGGAAAAGAGTTGATTTTACATTTGTTTTCATAAATTAATATTTTGAACATGCATTTACACTATATGGAACGTCATTGTTTTCAGATGTTACCATCAATAATACAATGACAAAAAGTACCTCATTATACAGCGTGAAATATTAATTAAATGACCTTGAATAGCTTTTACAAGCAACATAAAACAAAAAATATTTTTTCAATACTCACAGTGGAGGTGTTTGTGCTGTCAGTGAATAAGATTAGATATATTCGAGTTAACTTAAAGCTCTCACCACCAAACTAACACATTTACAATATAGACTGCTCTTGACGTGCTCAATGGAAGATATTCCAATTTTACTCTATGTTCAATTTGAGTATAGAAAAATCAGCATATGATGATTATTTACATCCACTTTTTTTAAACAATCAACTGAATATATCGATACTACAATTCGAGCAAACTTTCTGAAACTTATCAATCATATTAAGATCATATGAGTTTTGATGTCTTTTAAAACTCAAGTAGTATTGAAATGAGAGAAAAATATGTGTTGCATTTGAATATGACTTGTACGAGAAATATTTAAATTTTAAATGCATTGGTACATCACTTGGTGGTCTAGCATTTAAAAAATCCAAAAAAACAAAAATAAACGTTGATATATGAATAGTTTCTATAGATTGTTGATTTGCGATTGGTGTAAAATAATTATAACAAAAGTTACTTTGAAAGAATTATTCCCTCTTATTCTCTATGAATATATCACCTAAATACATTTACTTCATTAAATAAAAGCATGAATTTATCGAATATTGCGAAGCATCTTCTAGACATGATTCAAACCGAGTCTTACATCGTAGATTCTATTACAAACACTGATGAAATTACTGCTGCACAATAATTATTCCAAGTTTTGAACTCATTTAAAGATAGTTAGTTTAGTAAGTTTTACATTTATCATACTTTCGAGTTCGATGATGAATTTGATGACGGTGAAGTATGGATATGTATGTGACTGCATCGATCTCAGCTGGGTTTGGGTGTAGATGGATGTAGTTCTAGTCATCTTCTCACACCCTAGCTAACATTTACCGATACCCACATCCACACACTATTACTTCAATCAATTCCTCTCTTCATTGCTTAATCAATATAAGTACGAATAAATACTATCGAGATTTACTTGTTCTTTTTCGTGAGATCACAATTTGTAAACCACATTCAGACCGTTTTATTCATTTCATTCATCTTGCTTTACCAATACCTAACAATCTGCCTATGTGGATGAAAAGTCTCCTGAATGAAATGCGTGGTAAAATCTAGTAGCCACATCGTTTTTTCTTGAAAAATGTAGAGATAAAAGTCATTTTTGAGCATCACCACAAAGCAAGTAACCCATTACAGTATTTTCCAGTAAGGAACCATGAAATGAATGAATCGTTGTCAACAAGGAACAAGATTGAGATTTGACAATCTTTTTCTGTTAAAGAAATCGAAATTAATATATGATGAATTTGATTGTATAGTTTCAAGTCAAAGTCATTGATTGTTATCGTTTAGTTCAATTTAAACAACAAGTAATGCGTTGGTTTCATGAACCTTGTTAAGTTTAATCCTGAAAGCAAGTAAAGATAGTATAGAACATTGACTTCCACATTGCTAAATAGATTCTTAAATGAGATTGAAATTAAATTCAAGAAGCTTTTTCTGTGAATAAAATCAGTAGATAGTATTGAAATCTATTATCTTTCTGATAGTTTATAGCTTGTCACTCTTTTTTGTGTAAAACGCATTTCATTACACTAATGTTGGGACACTTTTTACTAGATTCCGATGGTAAACATGTGTGATAATATGAATATGTAACAAATTATTTGTTTCAAAATAAATAAGTTGACAGGATTGTCTTCTATGATCTAAAAATATTTCATACATTTCCTGTACAATCTAATAACTTGCAAGATCAAAAGTCAAATATTTTTATTCCAAACGTTAGACCATGAAAAAGTACTACGATAAAAGATTCAAAATATCTCGAATTAGTTCTCTTGAATAAGCTGATTTTTTTGTTGGTGGCAGAAGCTTATTTAAAATTTTTTTCATACGGATAACTTGAGAAGAAATAATATTGTCAAATCATATTTTTTGCCTCGCTAAAGAAAATTCACACGTTGACAAGCAAGAAAAAGACACGACAAGTGTTTCATAAATAATTTCAATAGTTGTCTAAGAGAATGAAAAGAAGTAAAAAACAATCTTTATGAATGATACTACATTGATGCTCACCAGACCAAGTTTTGAAAATCTGTCACTTTCAATGTTGAAGTTCGTGTCAACCTATGATGATACAATAGCTGAGACTTCTCTCTTTGATGGTACAATAGAACGAATCATTCATAACTATTTCAAGATGAGAAAAATCGCATTATATTGGGTTGCTCACGAACTCAGTACTGAACCAAAGTAACAACGACTTAGAATTTGTTGTCAAAATCTAGCAAAATTTCGGAATGGAAAATGAAGATTATCTGATATTATTACTGGTGATGAAACATGGATTTATTATAGGCAGATTCGTCAGAAATCAAGTAATGCTACATGGATTAGTGGAAATGAACCGTCAATGACCATTGTTCGTCGAAATAGATTTGAACCCAAAACATTGTTTTGTTTATTCTTTAAATCTAATGGTCCTATTCTTATACATAAAGTTGATAAAGGCAAGACTATCGATCACAACTATTACATTGAAAATTGTCTCAAATCTGTTATCAATGAAATACGAAAACAAGAAAAATTATCACGCACAAAATGTATCAAATTGCTTCATGATAATGGCCGTCCTCGTACTTATCCGGAGGTTATTAACTATTTAACAGAAGAAGATATTGAGATAATACCACATCCACCATACTCACCTGATCTTGCATCCAGTGACTTTTGGCTCAATGATTACATCAAGAGCAATTTGGCTGACCAAGCAAACGAAGAAGTACTAGCTCGGACGGTTTACAGGATAGTGAACAATATTTCAGAAAAAGAGTTTAAAACAACTTTTGACAAACTATTAGAAAGTATGGAATTTTGTATGAACAGTAATGGTGACAATTTTGAACATTTTATAAAATAAAACTAAACATAGCTTTTTCTTTATATATTTTTTATTTGATATTATCAAAACTTTTGATAAATCCTAAATATACTCGAACGCTGAACGAGGAATGTTTACATATTCACTGTATTATAGACTTTTATCTAAAAGACTGTTAGAATTTTAGATGAGACGTTTTTCTATGTATTCATGCGATAAATCTTTCTATATTAAGTATTTTATAAAAATTTAAATATCGTTCTACGAACTTTTGCTCAAATCTAAGTAACTATTATAGGTCGTCATTTTACGTAACAAAATTAAGATACTGTACCAACATTAATTATACACATGATCATTTTTTAAGTAATTGTTCATGCATTTTTAATCTTGAATATTTCATCATATTATTAACTTACAAACTTTCATATTGCATAGATACGATTCTTTTGATAGATAAAGATCGGTAAAATCATTTATTTATTTATGATTATCTTTCTTTTATATTAATATTTCAATTGTATTTTACTAACTTGGAAGAAAATGAGAAAAACAAAATAATCGAAATACATTAGATAATATCAAAAGCAAAAATTTGATAAAAAGAATACTAACTAGTGATCATCTGTAAAAAAACAGAACATAGATATAATAACTATCGAAAATAAAAAGAAGAGAAAGTCATCTTATTTTGTATTAAAGATATTTTCAATAGAGTTAAACTGGTAGAGTATAGGCGGCTTTCGATAAGCGAGCAAGTACAGCATTTGATGCATCAGGTTGTCTTCGAAATCTTATTGATTGTAATAAAGATTGAATACGGGCTGAATTTCTGTCATCTCGTCTTGGAAATAGATTGTTACGATAATTCGCATCCTTTGTAGCCTTTTTAGTCGTAACCTTCTCAGGTGGCGCGATTTCCCATCTTTCACCATGAACTTGAATTCACAAAAAAGAAGTTTCTTTCAATGAAAAAAACAGAAAGTTCATTTTTACCTGCCCAATCGAGACCAGCAATTTCATCCTGAACTGAAATACGAATACCGATTGTCCAATGTAAAGGTAATAGAATTCCAATTGTACATGCAGCACTAAAACCTGACAAGAAAGTACGTAAAACTTTATAAGAAGAAAAAGATAAGAAAATCGCAGCAAACCAATTGCAGTAAGAATTCCAGCTATTTGATACCACAGTTGTTTTGGATTACCATAGAAAGCACCATCGGCACCAGTTATTGTATTCACTGATCGTTGACTAAATAATCCTGTCATGAATGCACCTATGATACCACCTAAAAAAAGAAAATTAAAAAAAAATCTAAGTACATCTAGATAGTTTACCTCCACCATGCATAATACCAACATCGAGTGTGTCATCTATTCCAATATTATGTTTGTAAAGAATAGCAAAATAAATAATTACTGTTGCTATTATTCCGAAAAGAAGAGCCCAACCAGGCTCAACAAAACCAGAGGCTGGTGTTATTGCGACCAAACCAATTAAGGGACCACAACAAGCACCTGATATTGATACTCGACCACGAATAAGATCAAGTATGACCCATGTTACCAAGCCCGAAGCTGCAGCTGCAATTGTATTTACCAAAGCAAGTGCTGCTAAAGCACTAAACAAAAAAGAAAGAATGATTAGGGCTACATAGTTTCATGTAAACTTGAATTACTTGGCTGCAATAGCTGAACCAGAATTGAAACCAAGCCAACCAACCCATAAAAGGCCAGCACCTAATACTGTTAATGGAAGATTATGAGCAGTGCTCTTTTCCTCATGATAATCATGTCGTTTTCCAATGATTGCTGCTGCAACGATACCCGAAACGCCCGATAGAATATGAACAACAGTTCCGCCAGCAAAATCTAATGTTCCTAAAGTTCTTAACCAACCATTTACACCCCAAACCCAATGAGCCATTGGATCATAACATACTGTAGTCCAAACGAAAATAAATATTATATAAGGGATCAATCGAACTCTACCGACAATTGATCCTGATAAATATTTTAATATTCATTGATTACAAAGAAAACAAAAAAAAAGATTTTGACTAACCAGATATAATTGCAGCCGTAACAATAGCAAATGTACCTTGATATGCAGCATAAGTTAAAAGTGGTAAAGTTGGACAATAAAATGGATCATGTCGAGAACCATTAAAACGTAAAGCAGCGTCAGAAAATGATCCAAATCCAACACTAACTGGATCACCAAATGCAAATGAAAAACCAAATAATACCCATTGAACAAAAATAACTCCCATGCATAGAAATGATAAAAATAGCTGACTTAAGACATTTTTTCTATGAACTAAACCAGCATAGAAAATTGCCAAAGCTGGAGTCATCATTAATACTAATGCTGTTGATGCCAGCATCCACGCATGATCTCCCGTGTCGAGCAGTAAAGCATCGGCAATAATTGTGGTGGTAGTTGTAGTTGTAGTGGTTGTTGTTGTTGTTGTTGTAATGATATCAGTTGTAGTTGTAATGATACCAGTGTCAGACATGGTGAATTCCTATACTTGAAATACTAAAATACAAATAAAAAATCAAGTATCTAGTTATGCAATCGAAGATTGAATGAAAACAGTCAAGCGTAGAAATGCATCATCATAGTGTTTTGGTGAAACAAGGTTGAAAGACTCATTCTCTCAATGTATGACACTTTGTTTATTTAAAAACATAAGCTAGGAAAATAAATGAAAGCTTTATCATCGTTAGTTTCCATTAGATACCATCGAATATGAAATAAAACACATATATAACTATTACCAATTCACCGTATGTATAAACATTTATATGTTTCGTTACTCCATTGACGTGAAAACGATCACGAATAGACCACATGCATTAGGTAAAACTGCATTCTTTTACCAATTGTCATACGTATTGTGTGAATGATGAGACACATTGTATTCGTTGATAGGAGCTTGGATATCGTGACATACTCGTGGATATACATCGAGCAATACAATCATCCATACCGATTGGATGGTTCGATATCTTTTCTTTGCATATTTTGAAATACTACACCACATATACAAACACGCTCTTGGATTTTTCTTTATCCAACTTATACGGTTAACCATGTCGAAAGTAATCAGACACAACTAGTCGTGTTTTTCAAATTATCGATAAAACGAAACAAACGCAATGTTCAACCTTGGACCAAGGATACAGAATCTATTCACGTGCATGAATGCGCTCGGGCAAATTTTTCAGTATGGAGAAATTATTGAACTAAAAAAGCTATTGGAAAAAAATAATGTTTGTTTTTGGCTTCCAGGAGCGATCACAAACTTGCTAAACCGCTTTTCCAATTTTCTTTTTACTTGTTTTCTGACTTAAAGTGTAAGCATTCGAAATTCAAGTAAACATTTTTTTGTACTTGTCATACTTGTTTGAATAGAGCACGAGCAGCAGATGATGAAAAACTGATTTTTAGCTATTGAAAAAGGGTTTTGGGTCGCAGAAGTTTAAAGGACTGAAGAAGGCTATTTTTTCTGAAAAGTACATCATTTTTGAAAATATACAACATTTTCTATTTTATTCCTTTCTTTTTGTAAATGACAGTAGATGTCGCTTCGAATGAAGAACTTTTTTTAAAGTTTTATTTGTCTAATTTTCGGTCTTTTTCACCATCATCAGAACATAAATATTAATATAAACTTGAATATCATAAATATCACTCATAGATACTAATGATTATATCATAGCCATTTATAAGATAGAAATAAAATGATTTCACTATGTTTGAACAGCTGCTAATCAATGAATGCAGTTTAAATGAAATAAATGAATATGGTTTATTTTATATGAACATATAAACGAAAATAGATACAGCTTCGAATGAATTTCTTTTTTCTTTCAATTTTTATTTGTTTCTTTTAATTATTCGTCTCTTCGATCATCAGCAGAACATAAATACAGGTGTTTGCAAAAAAACTTGGAGATCCTCTTCCACAGATGTCACTTTCTATACAAGTGTTCTTTAACTTATTATACATTGTGGTAGATAGCCCACGAAGAGTACTATACAACGGTATAATTTCATAATTTCATATTCTCTTTATTCACTTCTAGACATCGAAGAGGAAAAAATGACGCTTCTCATTCATCATGTTACACATACGTCGATAAGACGCACTTTCTTTTCTCTCATCATACATATATTCAAACGTTATATACGTACCGTTTTCTTTATCTTAAGGTCACATGTCCATTTTACTCGTAAAACGTGACTGAAAAACACACCCTAACTAACTAAACAAGATTGTTAGACTGTTGATCCTGGTACCTAGTCATATTAGAGAATAGATGTAACATGATATGCCCCATCCCTATCCTGTAATTCCGAACATGAACGTTCAAAATTATAGTCCAATTGATGATCAAGATACACCAATCCCAATCTCACCTTCACTTAACAATATCAAGATTCTCAACATCAAATTTATAATGAACAAGATCAAGAGATCGGATCAATGAATGTTAATAATAATGATGAATTTACATTAGTTAAAAGAAACAAAAAGAAAATTAAAACGAATCATCAGCATTATCAACATCATCAACGTCATCTTCAACATCATCATCAAATCGCTGCATCTGCAAACAAAAGTATTATTGTAACTAACACATCACTTCGAGTTAACCCGCGCATATCAAATACAAGTCAAACAAATTCACATATAATGAAATGGATATGGAAAATGTTACTTCGGAACAACCTATTCGATTTTCACAAACACGTTTTCCCTTCCCATGCATCATTATCAAAGGAGGGGGGTCGATTTTCAATGAAATCGGCTCTCATCAGAAATTCGACTTTGTCTTAGCGATATCGTTGTATTAGGTACCTGAAAGCGTTCTATTAGAGAATTAATGAAATACAGCTTGTTTTTGCTACAAACGGGTGCAGTAACTTACTCATTGAACATTGCATTAAGAATGGTCCTGGCTTTTCATGATAATTGTCTTGCTTCATCCACTCAGTACATGATCGAACAGCCTTCTTTTCATATGGTTGGATAGCATTTCTTGAGGGCTTCAAAATGGCATAAAAATGTCTGGGAATAAAACTGAGCAGCAGCATTTGATACGGACAACATTGGGCCACATGCTCATAAAATATCTGAAAAACCAATGATAATTAATGAAAGCCCCCGTCATTATGGATCAATGGTATTGTTCGCCACGCCAGTTTTTATGTAGTTACTAGAACTTTTGAAGAGGTTCAAAATGATATAAAAATATCCAAGAAAACATACTGGCTCGATAATAAGATTCTAATCGCATTGCTGAGGGGGGGGGTCACGATTTTGAGCTTTTTTCTACCAGAAATGAGCCGATTTCACTTTAAAAATGGTAATTTGGATTAGAAATAATACGATATTCTGAATCAGCATCGAAAACTGAGTAGATCTAACTCAGTTTCGATCTGTTTGGCTGACTTTTATTTTTTTCGAAAACTTCACCCGTACCCCTCTCCTCAGGGATAGGTCAAAAAATGAATTTCATCAAGAATCGCCTTGTATTGTTTTTTGATATGCTATTGAGCGCCCAAATGTCATTTTATTACCTTAGAACTTGATTTGCATAGTCAGATCACATTTTTGATGAAATTCATTTTTTGACCTATCCCTGAGGAAGGGGTACGGGTGAATTTTTCGAAAAAAATAAAAGTCAGTCAAACAGAACGAAACTGAGTTAGACCTACTCAGTTTTCGATGCTGATTCAGAATATCGTATTATTTCTAATCCAAATTACCATTTTTAAAGTGAAATCGGCTCATTTCTGGTAGAAAAAAGCTTAAAATAGTGACCCCCCTCAGCAATGCGATTAGGATCTTATTATCGAGCCAGTATGTTTTCTTGAATATTTTTATATCATTTTGAACCTCTTCAAAAGTTCTAGTAACTACATAAAAACTGGCGTGGCGAACAATACCATTGATCCATAATGACGGGGGCTTTCATTAATTATCATTGGTTTTTCAGATATTTTATGAGCATGTGGCTCAATATTGTCCGTATCAAATGCTGCTGCTCAGTTTTATTCCCAGACATTTTTATGCCATTTTGAAGCCCTCAAGAAATGCTATCCAACCATATGAAAAGAAGGCTGTTCGATCATGTATTGAGTGGATAAAGCAAGACAATTATTATGAAAAGCCAGGACCATTCTTAATGCAATGTTCAATGAGTAAGTTACTGCACCCGTTCGTAGCAAAAACAAGCTGTATTTCATTAATTCTCTAATAGAACGCTTTCAGGCACCTAATACAACGACATCGCTAAGACAAAGTCGAATTTCTGATGGGGGTCGATTTCATTGAAAACCCACCCCCCTCCTTTACACAAGATGTCAACGAAAATGCTATTATCAAAAGTATTGAAAAACACTTCAACAAGAATTTCCGTGTTGATTTATCAATTGCTGGGCACAGACTGAAAGGTAAACGTGATCTTATCTTGTTTGCAGGTAATAGAGAATCATTTATTCTGCTGTATGATGACGAAAAATGACCTCAACATTTAAATTCTATTGCTTATCAAAAAGCCGGTGCTAAACATCTTCCTGCTCAATTCTCGATAATACTACGTACTGTTCCAATTTATATTAATATAGATGAACTGCTGTTGAACATAAAAAATTATTATCCCGATGTAGTTAATGCTTTTCGTATTTCGGATAAAGATAAAAAACCAACAACATACATTCGACTCGATATCAAGAGTATCAAAATTATTGACGAACTATTAAAGAAAAAATTTATATATGTTAATAATATTAGATATACAGTTACAGAATATGTCAGTCCAGCTAAAGTACTTGTCTACACGAAAGGCTATCAGATAGGTCACTTTAGAGGTGTATGTAAAAGTGAACTTCAAATATGTAGGACTTGTGGTATCAGTGTGAAAAATGTTAAAGATCATCAATGTGATAAAATCAAACGATGTATAGTTTGCAATGATTCACATGAAGCAAGTGATAATAAATGTCTATTAACAAGTAACCCTCGTCCGAGTGACTCGCTTTACTCTCGACTGTACTTTCAGCCCTTTCATATTTTACAATGCTTCACAGTCTACAACACAGCTAGTACCCAATATTTCACAAGAGTGAGTAGGTGCTTGTACGTTGATATTAGCATCAATCGCGTTGTGCACAATGGTATGTGGATCCGGATATTTCATTTTTGTCACGAATACATCCAATCAGTTTGACGCCCTCACACTGATACTCAATAAAAATCTATAGAATTAAACTATGGCGCGGATACCCATATCTACCTGAACAAAAAGATGTTTTATTCAATTTGCTGAGAGGTAATAAAACAAAAAACATTTGCGACAATTTGTGAAAACGTGCCATACTCTTTAAAACTTCTACTAAAAATCCATTCACTTACTAAAGTGTGAACTAACAATACTGTTTACTCGATAAGTAATTTGAATATATCAGTATACATACAGATACTTGAATTAATACAAAGAAAAGCATATACCAAGAGAAACTCTAGTTTATTTCATTCATGTCCACTGCTGATATAGCAAATATAAATTCCTCGAGTAATGTTTTTCGTCCGATGAATTATTTAGCTATTGTGTCTAAACATAAAACCGTTTCTCATCCTTGACTTGACATAGTTTTTGCGACTTTTTGCATCTATTGTTACTTAATTAGACCTATTGAACCTCGCCTATTGATAATTATTCAATGAATCCCAATACTTTGAATCGGCACTTATGCAGATAACCCAGTGCAGCAGCTAGTTGCTCGTCGACGCCCCTTTGGGGCGCCACTCGTGACTAGCTGCTGCCACCTTTGATTTTATTTTACCATGACATAAATCTTTTCACTTAAACCATATCAAATGCCAGATTGGTGTTACTTAGAAAAATATTAGATTTACAAGCTATTCCAAAACAGCTATAACCACATTTACCACGATTCTAACAATAATACAAACTAAAAAAGTTGAATATCTCATTATCATGTCCTTCTTTCTCCACTATTAGACGAAAATTTCGATCAGGATATATCTTAAAGCTTGACAGTATTGCCAAAAAAACTACACCTCTCTAACTACAAACAATGAACTCATATTTCCTCCAATTCCAGGTTCAAAATGTCTGACTGACTAGAGCAGTCCTACACAAAGCATCACCAGTTAGAAACTCAGCTAAAGACAAGCCTCATTCATGGAAACTCAGTTATGAAATAGTTGATTAATGGGAAACTTGTCACATACGTCGGATTGACTGAATTTTCAGTTTGAAAAATCAAATTGGTTGAAAGTCATATTAAAAGCAGGAGCACCAGACACTTCGCCAATGTTTTCATGACGTTTCACTTTTCACTCTTACAAACACAGACAAAAATTTATTTTATTCCATATAAGCTTTGCTATACATGAGAAAATATTATTTTCTAAAACCCCCCCCCCCCCTCCCAACCCAAAACAACTCAATTCAAAATATCGAGAAACTGACTTCAGATTCGGATTCTCCGACCCCGATTTACTTTCGTCAACCTTTATGGAATATCTTTATTTTCTCAAAAAACCCTTCGCTTAACCCTAAAAACTTAATTCAAAACTTCGAGAAAATGACTTCACATTCTGATTCATCACCCTCGATTACCCTTTGGTCAAGTTTTATGCACAAGCGGATGTTTTTTTTTTGACCCGGATGTTTTTTTTGACCATGACACAAACAAACACACACACACACAAACCATTTTTTTTATATGACCCACCCTACAGTCGAGGTAATATGATAGTGAGATGGAAGAAAAAGAAAAATAAATGACCTATCCCACCAGTATCACCGTCTTGCCGTCCCACTATCATATGTTTAACATCTAAGAAAAAGAAAATGTAAAAGAATTAAAAATCAAAAAGAAAACATACACCAAAATGTCTGACGAAGACAACTTCGTATGTCGAAGCGTCACGTATTCATAATTATATATTTCTTTAAAATATATTTAATTCTTTGACTTATTTTTATTTTTATTTATTTTTAATGTTCATTTTCATTATATTAATTTTTTACTCTTACCTGTATGTTTTTAAAAGTTAAAAATAATAAAATTAGCATTAAAATTATAGATTAAATTATTTCAATTAATTAATATTTTTAAATTAAATATAAAAGATTAAGAACTTCAAAACAGAAAGAGTACCAAAATTTAAATTAAATAGTAAAATGACCTTCCTAATTACACTTAATGAATTTAAAAACGACTTTCGGATTCGGATTCTGGGCCCTCGATAACCTATGGCAAAGTTTCATCAAAACGTTGAAAAGTCTTAAAATAAGCTGACCTCCCACATGTGTTTTTTTGACCTTACAACAAACAGACAGACCCACAGACACACAAACTCTTTTTACTTTTTTTCACATGATCCTCCCGACAGTCGAGGAAAAATAAAAGCATATAGAATAGATTTTACGAGATCGTTATTATCAACTCCTTCAAACACATCACAGGTATGAACCAAAATGCACAACGAAATTATATATACAACAAAAATGATTATCCTCAATTAAATGCTAATAAAGATGGTCATCAATGATATAATGATTCATTTACAGCTACTCATCGACGATTAGATGAACTTGTGCAGAAGATAGATAAGTTAAATCAAAATATTAATCGGATTATGGAATTTAATAGTAATTCTTATAATCGACATATTTAAATTCATCAGCTAATTGTTAAACAAGATCATGATATTCAATTACATCAAATAGATTATTTGTTCAACGTGATTTTGTTATCCAATTCGTATCACCAATATGTTAAGTGACATTAAATGTCATTCCGATGATGATTAAAAATAATTTAATAAATGTTAAAACAACAATAGAACAATCATTATTATCCACGTGTGAAAAATTGGGCAACGAATTACCATAATGAATGAAACAGTATGCTGATAATGAAAACATTAAAATGAAATTAAGAAATGATTTTATAGAAGAAAAACAAAAACACCTAGAAACATCGAATCTCAGTAGTAATTCTCAGCCAATCCCGCAACGATGGTTAAGGCAGAGATTTCTAAATTTTCGCCCCATGCTTCCTCATTTTATTCCCACCGTTAAAAACAAGAATAAAGGATTTGACATCGACTATCCTCTTTCCCTTTCTTCTTCATTCTTGTCGATCTTTGATTTTCATCTTTTATCCGATATTGTAAAGGAATGGTACACTTTTCCTGCTCTTTCTGCTTGCTTTTCGTGTTGGACGAATCACGATTATTCGTGTTCATGTTCTTCGATTTCTAATTTTAACTTCCTATTATTCAATATACGAGGATTGGAAGCATGCTGACATGAAGTTCTTCTTTTACACGAGAAATACGAGGTAGACTGTCTGATATTAGTAGAAATAGGAGTAATTGAATATTTGTCAATACAAAAGATCTTACCCAACCTCAAGATCTTTTATCAAAAAGAGAAAAACGCCTGGGGAGGAATGTTAATATTGATTTGAAATAGCATACCATGCGAGAGAATAATGTGCAACATTCCAAATGTATGTGTTGTAGATATAAAATCTGAGAAATCATTCAGAATCATTGATGTATACGCTCACAGTAGAAAATCATGGAAATGGGAAGATATATCGCAATTTGCTGCTGGCTATTACTGTTTCGCAGGTGACTTTAATGTTGATATTGAAGATAAAGATGATACGACAGTAGCAAATGAACTTCTTAACTGGTCTAATTTCCTATCACTAGGTCCAATTCTTCGGTGCTCCCAAACCTCTGTTCGTTCAGGGAGTACAATCGATTATGCTTTTACTAGGGGAATTCCCTTATCACTACAAGTAACTGATGCCAATTCAACTAGTGATCACAAATCTATCATAGGAGTGATCATCTATGACTCTAATGAAAATATGATAATTAGCAGTACCCACTGAAGAGTATGCAATATTTTTCTTTCCCTCGTTTCTGATTTTTTGAATCAGCAGTGGCAATACCCTAATTTCGACAATAACTACACGAATTTTGTTACTTTTCTAAATAGATTGAAAGCTCATTGCACGTTATACTTTCCAATTAAAAAATATCGGGCTGCCATTTTCAAAGACTTACGATAAAAACTCTCATATGTAAGAGCTCTTTCGTTTCAACATAAAAGAACAGGATACTATTCACTATATCTAACGATCAACGAGTTGGAAAAGAACAATAAACAAGAACTTATAACCTTGCGATTAAATCAGCTCAACATAATAATGAAGAATCGATATGCTTTCAATTCATTATCATCCTCTACACTTTTTTGGTCTAAGTTAAGAAAGAATTTCAAAAATTCTAGTTCCCTAAATGCTTCAATAGATGATAAAAGTACAACAATAAAAGATGTTAACACAATGCTTGAGATAGCTGCTTCTCACTATGAGAAGTTATTTATTGAACCACAAATATATCGCCCTCATCCATATGTAGATAGTCCTGAGATTTTATGGGATAATCATGATGATCCTATTCCCCTCATTAAGCTGCCAGAATTATTAACAGCCGTGTCCAAACAAAAGAAAAAACAGTCTTGCGATGCTAATGGAATCTCTTTCTTCTTGTTTCAATTCATTTCGTCCAATTACTGGGCAAATCTACTTAAACCGTTCAATCACTCGATCTTCTCATTCTTCTTCCCTTCATATTGGAAACAGGTTAGAATGAAGCTATTAGCAAAATAGATCCGGCGTGTCGGATTGTTAATACTCGTCCTATCTCTTTGCTGTACGTCTTTCTTAAAGTGCTAGAGAAGCTAGTATTGAATCGATTTCAGACCGTGCTAAATAATAGAGAAATTCTCTATGAATTACAATCAGGTTTTAGATCGAATATGCGTTTACAATCACGCGTACTTCTCCTAATCGATCAGATCTCCGCACTGATGTATACTAGTGTACCTACTACTATCCTATTTATTGACTTTAAGCAAGCGTTTGACCAATTCTGATGGGTAGGATGCCTAGGAAAATTAGAGAGATTAGGTATACCAAAAGCGTACGTCAGGTGAATATATGCATGGCTAAGAGGCCGCAAAGACTTCGTAGAGATAAATGATAAAAGGTCAAGATCCTTTCCTATTCTACGAGAAGATCCATAAGGATCCTGTTTAACACCATCTATTTTCACCACTTATCATAGTGATATGTAGACGTTTCTGGAGAATTCTTCATCCAATTTCTTTGCGGATGATCTAGCTTGTGTAGTTGGAGGAGTGATGGGCGTGAAATGCACTCAACAGTGTACCGATCTAGAAATACGCCTTAAGAAACTGGTCGATCAACTTAAATACTACTCGGTGCTATCAGTGCAACCCATAAATTACACAAAAACTGAAGCCATGTGAAGTGCACGAGCGATAGGATGGCCAAAATTTGATATATCCTGCGGTGAACATAATCTTGTATGGGTTAACTCATTTAAATATTTAGGGTACCATATCTGCCCCAAATTAGGATGGACGAAAATGATTATGACCATGAAAACGAAAATTCGTCAACGAATAGCTATCATTAAGAATTGTCGGATAGCTGGAACATCCAATCCTGAATTTAGAAGAATCTTGTTCTCAGCGTATGTGCTTCCACTTGTTACCTGGCTTTTCGCTATTTTCGCACTTTTAACTAGTTATCAAGCTGATGATCTGAATCATTTCTATTTCTCTTGTCTAAAAAAAGTTACGGATGATTATTATTGGAACGATTTTCTTTTTTCTCTGTTACTCAATGAGATATCCCTGGATGATAGCTGTTACAATTATTGGAAGAACTTTACAAGCGCCTTCCAAACATCAACCGATGGCCATCTGGACTGTGAGTGTGGGGTGTAGAGCTCGTCGGGTCCAATATTTTTGGATCCGGATCCGTTTACAGTTTGCTACAATCGTATCCGGAGCCAGATCCGCTTGTTTAAAAAATGTTGGACCCGAAGTCGACCCGGACTCGGTCGCTTAAATTATTTGGATTCAAACACGATGATAAATCAGTCTCGATAATATATTCAAAAAGTCTTTTGTTGCTTCATTGTATATTTTCTAAATACATTCAATTTTTTTTCTTCATAAAACGAACAAAATTTTGAAAAAATTCACAATACATTGTATGCATCAAAGTTTTCTTCAGAGTTGGACCCGAACCAGACTTGGTCACAGGAAAATGTTCAGATCCGGCCAAAACGAAATTTTTAGACCTGGACCTGGACCCGAGCGGATCTGGGTCGAGTACGGATCCTATCCGACGAGCTCTAGTGGGGTGTGGGTGACAGCATTCATCATTCTTACACCTACACCAACACTCACACCCACCCACATCCACATCCAAACCCACACCCACATTCTCAGAAAGTTTGTTGAATTATAGAATCGATGTACTCAGTTGATTGTATAAAAAAGTGAATGTAAATAATCATCGTATTCTGATTTTTCTACATTCAAACTATACATATAATCATATTGAAATATCTTCCTCTGAGCACAGCAAGAGCAGCCTATATTGTAAATATGTTAGTTTGGCGGTGAAAACTCCAGTTTGACTTGAATATATCTAATATTATTCACTAACACCACAAACATCTCCATTGTTAGAGCAAACTAAAAGTAGTGCTTTTTGCATATAAAACTTTGTAGCATAGAGTTCATCAAGTTTTTTTGCTTCAACAATTATTTGAAATAGTAGTTATGCTTACTCAGGAGCAATCTATTTGTTTGAAGACATTTTGGTGAAACAATCATTTGAATCATGTTGATTTTTAAAATCCATCAACGAAGTTACAGAACTGAATGTAGTGATTTGGCGGTTGAGAATAGGAACATTTGATTGATTAAGTTCATCAGTCGAAGATGGATAGAGCACCCTGACAACTATGTAGTATTTTGCGCATAGTAAGATGAAGTGGGTAGAAAATAATCATGATACCTTTTGATGCGAAATAGTAAAAAAGACACTTTTATGAATATATATGGTTGGATATTGCCACAATATCTTTCGATATGTTGAGTGTTAGTCAATGATGTTTGCTTTCACATACAATTGATAAGCAGCTTAAACCAATTATTAATATAGTATTGTTGATTAGAACTGTTTCTTCTTACTGCAGCCAATGAAGATTTTACGCTTTAGATCTTTCTAATGCGAGGAATTTGAACTGATTTATCTGTGGCATATCTACAACTTGTCATCCACTACCATGTCGTATATTCACTATATTCTTTAGTCAACTATGTTCAACAAAATGTAATCGATCGAAATAGTTCCTAATCGTTAATTGGGTACTGTAACTAAGATAATGAATTTTCTAATTAAAGATGACTCAAAAGATACATTCAACAAATATCTTCACACAAATTCGTTGCGCATGAATAAGCATGGCTACCAGTTCAAAAACTTGATTAATTCTATTCTACAAGGTTTTATCTGCAAAAATCATTACATTTATATGCGCTAAGTATTGAAAAGTTAATAAATTTACTGGATTTAGTTTTCAGTTGTGTATAATGCATTTCAGCTAAACTTGAAGAAAGTCATGGTTTAGAAGAACGTATTATGAACCTAGTGTAAAAATTTTTCTTCCTTAATAATCATCACTTATTACATGGATAATCAAAATTCATTTGATTTCGTATAATTTACCTTATATAGATAACAAATATTTATTTAGTTTTAATAAAATTTTAACATTAATAAATTGTATAATGGAAACAAAACAAAAAAAAATTTTCAAATCGTATTAATTTTATTTCCAAATATATAAATACCAGTTATCCATTCGCCATTTAACTTTAATCCATTGTGAAGATAGTAGTATTGGTTCAAGATCTTGTTTTATTTGATCTGACAATGTTTGACATACACAAATTTTAATTGATATTAAATTATTCTTATATTTAGGTGATAATAAAAAATTCAGAATTTGTCGACATTCATTACTTGTTGTTACATTCATTTGTAAATGTTCTAATTGAGGTATTAAATGAATAATTAAATATTGAATTTCTTTCCATGATACACATTCACTTATAAGAGAAAGAATTTTTATATTTGATAATAAAAAATAAGGACGAAGTTGAGACCAAGCTATATCAAGTGAATGAAGGGACATCAAAGTAAATAATTGATTAAAATTAAATAATGATGTTTGAGTATTTATTATTAAATGACGAACTGATGGCAGACAAACAAGAGATGATATTATATTTGGTGATATAATACATTTATTAGTTTCATTATTTGAAAATAATGTCAAATGCTTTACATGGCGACAAGAAGGAATATTTGTATTAATAGAAAATTCAGATAGATTTATTCGAACTCGTTCAACACGATCATAAATTTCTAAAGAAAAATGAATTAAATATTATTTTCAATTGTTGTCGTATTAAATCAGGATACAAAAGTGACAAGAGATCGGAAGATATTGTATAATATTAATTATTTACAAGAAAAAAAAGATCTTTGATCAATCTCAGTGGATAAGAGAAGTAATCTTTCATTTTTAATAACAATTGTAAAATCATTTATGCTCCACTATCCATTTCAAAATATAATGGGCTGTACTGTTTCTTCAATAACTTTTGATAGAAACATCCTAGAGAGCTGTGGTTCTCACTATTCAAGAGATAAGACTCAGGACCATCGAAATATATCGAAATTTGATTGATCAGCAATTGATCAAAAAGGTGAATTTTTGATGGAGATTTTTGAAAACGATATTCAGAAGCTATTTTTCTTTTGATTGAAACTCGTAACAGAGCTAATCCATAGAAAAAATTCTTCTTTTCCAATTCACACAAGGCCGACATTAGTAGCTTGTTTCATTCGAGAGTTATAAGTCTTTTTCTGAGAACATCGATTTCATTCAATTGATCCGTAACCATCCGAAAAAGCAGCTAGGCATAGGTAATTCACCATGGTGAGTCGAATAGTGATATTTATGTTTAGTTCGAAGTGATCCGACGCTCTTATTTCAATATTTTAGAAATGTCGACTTCTTCGTTATATGGAGACTGATTGTAGAATTTCAGAAATGCTGAGATAATAGTGTCAGATCAGTTCGAATCTAAAAACAAACATCACCATTAGGCTCAGAATGGTGAATTATCGCTGTCTAGCTATTTGTTTCGGTGATCACAGATCAGTTGGCTGAAAGCCTTATAACTTTTGAACAGAAGAACCTAAAAATATCGGTCTTGCGTAAATCAAAAGAGAAGAATTTTTGTTATTGATTGGTTTTATTAAAAGTATGAATCAAAATGAAAATAGCTTCAGAATATCGTTTGCGAAAATCTCCATCAAGGATTCACCTGATTGGTCAATTGCTAACTAAACAAATCTCGATGGACTTGAGTGTTCTTTCTTGAATGGTCAACACTACAAATCTATATGGTGTTTCTAGCAAAAGTTATTTGACAAACAGAGGAACAAATTATATTTTGAAATAGATAGTAGATAGATCAACATTCAGAAAAACAAAGTATCTTAATATTCAATAAAGTATTAAAAGTTTATTCTTTTTTTTTTAGTGATAATTACCTTCATCAGGTATATGTTTACTATTAACACTCAAATTATGAACTTTGTTCCACTGAACAAATGGTAAATTAAGTACTTTATCAGGATAGGGTGTAGTATGTAAAATTAATGATCGACGTGAATTTTTATTATTAGTTATTTCTTGAACAGCAGTAACAAGATCATTGTTGAAATCACCATGTGTAATATTAATATTGGCTGATAAACCTTTTCGAATAAATTGAAAACGACTAAGTTTACTAGATAATTGTATGAATGTATTCATGTCTTCATTCGATTTTCCATATGAATGATAAATTAATGATTGTAATCGTGGTAGGTGAGAAAGTAATTGAGAATCAATCAAAGTCAAAGTAACACCACTGCCTTGTAAATCGATATTCAAATGAGTCAATGGAGATGTAAATAAAGAAGAAAATTGAATTCCTGATGATCGAGTGTAGACACAAGCTGAAAATAATCATTTATATATGATTATTGAAAAAACAAAAAAAGGTTAAATTCATTTTGACTGGCAAAGTAACCATACGAAGTAATACACCTTTTCTTGAATCCATATTTTTTATATATGTAAAGAACATTGAGACTAAAATACATGTGCAATAACTTGGACTTCAAACATCCTATTTCTAAGTTACGGCTATTTTATTGAATTTTTCCCTTTTAACCAAGTTACTTTCGAACAAATTGAATTAAAATGGTTTGATCAGAAATTTGTCCATAGGTTGATCCAACTGATAGTAAAATATCCCAAAATTTTCAACGAAAAAACAATAGTGTTTGTCTCAAGATATCGAACTCAAAGAAATCTTAAACATTATGCTTTTTCTTCGACGATTGATTAAGTTTTTGCAAGTTCAAAATCTCTACATAAACACTATTCATTTTTGTTGAAAATTTTAGAATATTCTAGCTTTGGTTGAACTAATCTATGAACAAATTTTAGATCAATTCACTTTAATTCCATTTATTCGAAAAGAAACTTGTTAAAAGGAAAAATTCAGTAAAATAATCGTAACTTAGAAAGAAAATGCCATGAGTAAAGACCGTCGAATCTAATATTTTCGAATCCCGAACTTGCTTTATTGAACGATTTTTGATCATACGCCTGGTTGATCAAACTTTTTCGAACCAAGTGGAATCGCACTTTGATAGTCTCAATGAAATCCTCCAATCGGAATTGGATAGTTGCCCGACAATATGAGATACTGTTTTCTTTTTTTCTTTTGTATTCAGTGATTAGTGCACTCTACATATTTCTCAGACGAATAGAACCGATCGGCTCCAAAATTTTCGGACGCGGACCCGGTTAACAGAAAGTTTTTAGATTCAGACTCGATGGACTTTAGCCATGGCTCCAATTTATTTCACAAATGTTCCAATCTAAATATTTCTCACCTATATTAGAAATATGGACTCAAACAAGGTGAATTACTTCGTATGGTTTTCTCATGAACTTATATATTTCTTTATAAGATTAGTTTAAATCTTCTTACTTTTAAGTTTAGTCAAACATGGCAAAGCTTGAAGTAAAACTAATAAATCATTAGGAAAACTTTTAATAGCCATATGAAGTTGTTCAATAGTTGTTGATGATATATGAGAACATGTTGTATTATCAAATGCATAACCACCAATAAGATAACATTGTTTTAATGATGTCGATCGAAGTGCTAATTGATAAAATTTCAATGCATATTTAGCTTTTTTATGAAATTTAATATATAATTTTTCAAGATAAGGTGGTAGACAATCAATTTCATTACCAATAATATCATCTAAATGTAATGAACGTAATCGAAGAAATTTTTCAGGACGAAAATAATCTGTTGAAAAAAATTCAGTAATTAATAAACCATGTGAATATTGATTTGTTAAACGAAGAAAAACAATTTGTGATGGAGAACAATATGTTAAAATAAGTAAAAAACGAGCATATGATGTATATGTTAAATCAAGAGATAAATCAATATCAGATATTAAATGTGATATACGAGAATTTGATAATGGAAGAAATGAAGTATAAAGATCAGATGGATGAAGATATGAAAATATTTCAAGTAATAATTCTGATGGAAGATTTTCTAATAACATTATATCTATAATAAAAACAAAAAAAAGCTTGAGTTTATTTAAAGAAAAATTAATAGAACTCTACAAACTTTTTTTTCTTCAAGAAAACGTATCAAATGACATCAACATTGACCTCTCTCGGTTGCACCAGACAGGCATTTATTTCAACACTTCTTCTTTGTTACCATTGCTTATTTTTTCTACAACAAGATATTATATATATAGTTTTAGTAAAACATGGATCAAGAAAAGCATATCATAAATAAACTTTTAGTTCCAATATTCTAGTTA
The DNA here is from genome assembly GCA_905250125.1 of Rotaria sordida. Lineage (NCBI taxonomy): Eukaryota > Metazoa > Rotifera > Eurotatoria > Philodinida > Philodinidae > Rotaria > Rotaria sordida. Next base: position 69,353 of record CAJNOL010000437.1, read on the forward strand.
ATCGAACAATCTATTCTTTCTACTTTTTTAATACGAAATTCACAAACAATTGTCAATGATAGACAGTATGGTGGTGTCACGAGGGGGGGGGGGGAAGAGGTCAAAGAGGGGCTGAACTTCTATGGAACTTTCTGAAGACAGGAAAATTTTTAAAGTTGTTGCTAACGGTAATCCCACAGGAAATCTGTGAGGAACTCAGCTACGTCCATTCCGTGGCTAAAAATCCTGGCACCGATGCTAATAGACAGATCAGACTATTTTTCTACGACTGAATAAAACAATACCCAAAGTATACCAATTCTAAATATTTAATAAAATATTTGAGATATTATTCAATAATTAAAATAACAGACTATTTATTCAAACAGTGTCTCCCACATAGTTATGACATTCTTTATTTCATCTATATATAAGAAAATTATCCAAACTTGCCGAAAAGATAAAACTTTATTCTATTTCTTTTGTTGCAATAGAAATATGACTTCAGTTGAATTATAAAAATTAGAAGATTTTAGAATTTGCTGATGCTAATACACAATCTCAATAAAATGTTTCTATAAAAATATATCTTAATATTTTTTCGAAACAATTCATTTGATCACCATTCAATATGGAAACATGTATATTATTTTCATTTCCTATCGCAAAGACGAGTATTGAAACCATAATCTAATTAATATGAATAACTTAGAAAATCTGTCGCCTGTTTGTTTTCTACATTTTACATCATTATTATTCTCTCTGGCTTGTTTAGAAGAAGGAAAAACAGCAAAAATTCCGTACTTCAGCGTAATTCAAGGATATGTCAAAGCTATCCTCTAGAACTGTTTAGCTATTTCAAGTCTATTATCAATGTGTGTCACGAGCATGTCAGTAAAGTACGATGAAATATTTAGGCTATATTATCAAACAGACTTATATACAAATAAACTTTAACTAATATGTTCGTGACACACGTTGATAGTAGACTTGAAATAGTTAAAAAATTCTAGAGAAAGCTGTGTTATACCCTTAGAGTATGCTGAAGTATGGAATTTTCACTTTTCCATCATCGTAAAGTAGAGCCCTGCGGTTCTCAAAGAATGGAACCAAGAATCGAATCGAGGCTGAAACTATTGGAACCGAAAATTTTTTTACTGATAACTAGAGTCATTTCGAGTGTAGGTGTAGATGTGTAGTGTGCGTTAGGATGTGGGGGGAAGAGACTATTAACAATCACATCAACATTCTTTCCAGTCTTTCTCTTTTTGTTTTATGTTTTCGAAAAATGAAAGATAGGAATTTCTAAAAACACTCTCATTAGTTATTTGATATACTATTAATAAATTACCGATTCCAAAGACACTTTTTAGATACCGAAAATGGAGCCGATCTTTTTCATTTTTACGAACAGGAGCCGAAACCGCAGGGTTCTATCGTAAAGTATCTTTTCTCATTCGACTTACACGAAGAACTCTTCATTCCATTTCCTATTTATATTTACTTGGACACTGTTTTCAAAATTTACTTACTGAAATATTAACTATTTTACCTTCAACTTATGATTAAACAATTTTTTTTTAACCATAAAATAATCTGAAAGCACAAAGTTCGAAGATTTTCTAATTTCGGTTTTTCCAATATCCTATTAAACAAAATAAAATTTCTCATCATACCAAATAAGTATCAGAAAAATCTTTTTATAATACAAAAAAAAATGAAAACAAAAAAGATAATGTTGTTGTTATTGCTGCTGTTCATATTCACTTGGTAACCAATGATTGAGTCCACTAATAATCCAAGTATCATCGTTAGCATTTTTACTCATATCGCGTAAAAATTTATAATTACAAACAACAATATTATTACGCATTTTTTTCATTGTAGCTGCCCAATTTGCAACAGAATCACCTTTAGCATGAAGCACTTCTTGTTGATATGAATTACGATCTTTTAAAACATGAAAAATCATTGTTATTTCAACTAAACGACTATCTAAAACAATTATAAAATAAAATTTAAGTTTGAATAAAAGAAGAATGATTTGTTTAGTTTTTACTTATTTGTTCATCCATAATCATACCAATTAAATATGGATATGAAAAAACAATTTCAGATTCCTCAATAGGAATCTTTTGTTTTTGTTCTGAAGTTAAATTTTCATAATTTTTTTTGACTTCATCGATAACCTAATTCATTAGTCTTATTATGATTTTTGTTTTGTTTATTTAAAGTTTAATTTTCTACCTGTTGTGTAACTAAACCTGATAGATCATCGAATTGATTATTACCAATAAGATGTGAAACAACTGTTAATGCTTGTCGTGCACCATCAGAAAATGGTTTTATAGCAAATGTTGAATCAAAATATCCACTTATAATCATTCGAGAAAAAAAATTTCTTATTGTATAAAATAAATTTGGATAGACTATACGAGGAAGATCCATTAACATCAGTGGACGAGGATTAGTAGAAGTATAACGTAGATGATTTAATGATAAGAGTTTAGGTGAATAATTCAAAACAGAAGTTAAGAGTGATCGTGATGAACGACTAATTATAAAAGCCATCTAGAAAAAAATATTTGATTGTTTTCTGAATAAATACAAAATCGAACCTCATGAACTGTAAAGAAATCATTTCTTTACAGTTCATGAAGAGAAAATCTATTGAACGACAATATTTTATATTTCTTAAATTTACTTTACAGATAAACGATTGTATTCTTCTTTTGAATTGAGAAGATGGTCTTGAAAAAAAAATGAAATTAATAGTTAGTACATTGATTAAGTAGAATAATAATAAGATCCAATTACAAATTTGATCAAAACTTTCTTCAATAGATGGCGTAATATTATCAATCGATTATTAAAATTCATTTTTAATTTATTTTATAGAGAATTTATACTAAATGAATAAATTTATAATAGGTATACAACTCATATTATGACATTCTAATAAAGATTCGGAGAAATGGATACGTCTACAGGTAATTTTTCTTATCTTTTGTATAGAGATACCTTGTTCATACAGATGAACCGTACTGGAAACGAAAACGATCAGTTCTCTACTTGTCTACATGATTTTTCTACAAGAAAGATATTTGTGACTGAACAGATTGCAATATATCAACAAGGTATTTAGAACAATAATTTTAAGTTTTATGCAAGCATAACCTTTATCAAAGCAAGAGTCGAGATCTAAAAGACTTCATCTCGTTCATGTCTATTTCTTCAACATCAAGAAAAAACGTAAGACAAGAATTATTATATATTTCAACAAGATACCAATGGAAAGTATTACTAAAGATATGCTGAGTAATCCTACCTTACTTTGCAGCATAACGGTAGAGTTAGACTGAGAAAAATGTAGGATTAGGTTATGGTAAAACAATTTTTTTTAACAAGAGAAGATTCTCAAATGCAAGTCTCTTCCATGTTCAATCGGTTTTATGTCAATTTGTAGAACTTAGTGAGTTGATCACAATGGCAGAAAAGTGTTCTTCTCCATAGAGTGTTTTTGCGGAGTTTGGTCGATTTCAACATCGGAAAAATAGCTGTAAGTTATTATTTCAGAAATTTTATTTTTTATGTTAATTTCATTCTCAGTATGCAAAGCTTGACCACTGAATGCATCTTAATTGATTGTACACATCCACACAATAAATATAAATAGAAGCCTTAACTATGTCTCTGCTTTGAATATTTTAATACCAGTAATATTGTGGATATAGGAAATCGAATAATTTTTTTTCAAAATTGATGAAGATTCTCTTGGAACACTATTTTAAAGACAAATTAATTAAAGCCTTGCTAGATATTTCTTTTTTCAATAGTCTACATTCTATTCAGTTGTTTTCTCACATGTTTATGTGAAAAAATATAGTAGATAAGGCAGATTATTGTAACATGATCAATATGGTTTTTCTAAATAAATGTCCTAAATTGGTATTAGATGAATTTTGAAAAAGACAGCTGAAATCCGTACTTTCACAGTGTTAATGGTATCCAAATATTCAAAGTATAGATGTAGTTAGGATTTCTATTTATGTTGATTGTGTGGATGCGTATAGGTAATTAAAACGCATTCACTGTTAAAGCTTTCAATGCTGAAAATTCATATAAAAATTAAAACTTCCGAAATAACAGCTTACAGTCATTTTTCTGAAACTGAGATCGACCTAACTCCTCAAAGACATTCTATAGAGAAGAATGCTTTATGCCATCATGATTAGCTCATCAAGCTTCACGAACTGACATAAAGGTGATTGAAAAAGGAGACTCACTATTGAGGGATCTTCCTTCGTGAGATCAGGTAAAGGATACAAACACAGTTTCATCTGCATATTTCTAACTATTACTTATAGATATAGTATCTTCAAGTATTGATTTTAACGTAATATACTTTCGTTTTAGATAAACTACTAATTATAACTATTAGGATTATATGAATTATTTATTAGTTAAAAAACGAAGCTCAATTTTCAGCTGTTAAATAAACAATACGACAATGAATATCATCATTTTCACAAACAATCTTTTTAACATAAAAAGGTATATTAGGTTAAATAAGTGTTTCTTGTTCTTGTGATTGTCGACTTAATGATGATATATCAATACCATTAGCATGTCGTTGACGTTTAATATGTACAATAAATAAACATTTAACATTATCAGCTTGTTCAGCCATTGAACGATTTTTAGTTGCTAATAGGAACGTATCAATTTTGATACATAGATCTTGACTATCAAGATATTTATATAATTGTATTTTAATTTTATAAGCATCAGGTATTTGAAGAAAAGTAAACGAATACCACAAAAGAGAAGACAATCAATCTCGAATGAATGAGCTCGACAATCTCCAAATAAAGCAAAAAATGGACTAAATGATGATATTTTTGACATATCATTAGTTCGAAGTGTTGTTTGTATTAATGGATAAAGATAAGATTCAAGTGAAAAAATTGATAGAGCAGTAAGACGAATTTGATTATCAACAAGTGAAGAATTTAATAATTGTTCAATTATCCAAGACGTTTCATATTCATGTTTAGCTAATTTACCTTCAATTAAAAGTCTATCACCAATTTATTTTTGACCACCACTTTGTTGATACCATTTCCAAACAAAAGGTATAATAGATATTCGTCCTCTAATACTATTTTTTTGATTTAACATATTCATTAAATTCACCTAAAAGATCTAGGTGAAATCGTTTATATCTTATTGAAAGAAAAATTTCTTCTTCTCGTTCTATTTTCCATTTCTTTTTTGATTTTACTCCTTTATAAGTCAATTATTTGTAAATCAATATCAAGTTCAATATCTATAAATTCATGCCAATCAGAATCTTTTGGAAGAAATTCTTCAGTTATTATATGAATTACTCGATATGATCATATACCATTTGGTACTTATCTTACAACATCTACTACTGTACGTTTTTCGTCTTTACCATTCTGGTTACCCATTATTCATGTATTCATACAAATAGAAAAGAGTGACACTTATACTGATGGAATTATTTTTTGTTTTTTTTTTGTTTTATATTATTAATAACGACATAGGCAAAATAGTAATTGCATTTCTGTGTTAGTACACAAAAAACATGACGTTTTTAAATTTCGTATTTGTGATCGAATTCTATATTGAACATGATAAAACTACTTTTAATAGAAAAGTCATATGTTTACTTTATTTTGATTCACTATCAATCACAATGAGTATATGTAATTGATAGCAGAAGGCATAACAATCTTGCCAATTTATATTGTTTATAGTACAATAGATGGAAAGCAGCAGCGTTTAGAATTTATTATTTTTTTGAGAGGATTTTTTCTATAAATCCTGTTATATATCTGATCATCAGGCGAAAAGAATTCTACTGAAGGCTAGAACAACATTTAGAGTGAGCGATCAGCTGAAAGTAAGAGCTGATTGTTCAGAGCTACGATTATCTTGTGATACAGTTAACATGTATTATAAACTATCAATAAATATGTCCAGTGGTTTACATAGGTCTCGAAGTTTTCTCGTAAACTTTTCTTTCAGATAAAATCTCAACATCATATTTCATCAATGTTTCTTTCAAAATTTTATTAGCAATCTGACAAAAAGTAACACTTCAATAAAAAAGGAAACAAATAAACAAACTATAGATACAATACAAATAAACAATTATATATCAAGTTAATCATACCGAATATAAATATAAACAATAATCTGACGTTAAATCAAGTTGAAAATAATTTTACTGCCATGTTACATTACCAAATTCATTTTCAGCAGCAATAACTAGTAATCCAAGTGTTAAATATTCATTAAGATGAGCCATATCCATTCGTTTTGATGAATCACTTAATGTATGTTTTTGAGAACATTGAGCTGTTAAATTTAAAAATAATTTATAAGATTGACATGCCATTTCATCTGACCACCAACTGGAAACCGATGGAAACGACGAAATAGATGCTGATGAAGCAAATTTAGGTAATGTCAAATTTACTAAAAATTAATATTCATTATTAATAACAAAATTATTAGCAGAATCCCTGTGAGATTAAAATATGAAACACGATATAGTTGCTGGTGCTAATAACAGAGAGATCATTTTATTCTATCTATTTCGGGACATAGTTCTTCATCGGTCTTTTATTTAGTCCTTCAGAAATACAATAAGAAAGTAGTTCATATATTATAAAGAGATGTTATTCATATATGGTCTTTGATTGTATATCAACAATGTCGGTCAAGAACTGTAACGCAGAGGACATATAATGTCTTTTATGAATTTTCTAGAAATACATAATAGATATCATCTGATCTTCACACATTCTGAGGATATCTCTTATGTCACCGAATACAAAAAATCGAAAAAAAATATATCTCCTATCTCCGAAGCGACTACTCAATTACGATTACAAAATTTCATTGAGATTATCAAAGCACGGCTCGACCAGATTCGAAAATTTTGAATATGATGGGCTCTAGAGGGGAGCGCTGTTAAGGTATCTGTCACGGTCTGTAGAGGCATCCAAATTTTTATCCTTATATTTCAACACTACTTTTAGATCGTGTTACACCAAAAAACAAGAAAGAAAACATTCAAACCTGTTGTTCCTTTATCATTCGTTATTGTTAATTGTTGTTTCGATAGAAATCTATTTTGTAATAGTAAAAGTTCCGAACAAATTTTTGGTTGATACTTAGCAAATACAAATTGAGTTGTAATATGTTTCCATGTACGTAATAATATAGTTGGTCTCATGGCTGTTTTAGATGAATTTTTCCCTGTTGAAAAAATTTCTTGTCTATCTAACCATCCTGTTATTATTTCAAGCATAGCCCATTCCATAAGATGAACACGAATATAAATAGATTTTTTTATTCGAATATCATAATTAAGTTGTAATAAACATGAATCTTTATTTAAACTTGAATTAAAATCAACAATAAAACGAAGTGATTGATTTTCAATTAATAATAAAAATGAACGAAATAATGCTTGACCAACAAGAAAATAATTTGATGGTAAATATGATATATTTTGTTTTTCTAAATTAGCACGTCTTAATTTAACTAACCATGATGAAAATAACCATGCAAATGAAAGAATCTTTTTTGTATATGGTTGTTCATATGTAACAATATAACAAGCTGATGCACGTGCCATACGACGTTCATCACAAGCTTCACATAAACATTTTAATGGATGACCATTTTTTAATTTAGAATCATTAAATAAATTTTTTATATGATTCATTAAACGTGTTAATTCAACTTGTGCTGAATCAGCTATATCAATTTGTTTTGATATCATTTGTTGTTGTGAATCAAATTTACATATAAGATCAACTTCTGAATGAAAATGATATACATACATTATATCACTTATTTGATCATGATAAATTTTAAATAAATCTTCAGCTTCATCATGATATAAATGTGATAATGAATGAACTAATAATGGATCAATTTGAACATGTGCACTTATATGTGATGATTGAATAAGACCAATTGTTGTTTTTGTATGTAAACAACGATTTATTTTAAGCCAACCAGGTTCTGAACGACGTATAGCACGAAATAATATACCTTAGAAATAAAGAGATATAGAATAAAATATTAAGAAAAAAAATAATTTCTGTTTTTTTTTGTTTTATACCAATTGCATTTGATGATGCATATAGATTAAATTGTTTTGGTCGATTAAAAAAATCTGCTCGTTCATTATCAAGTTTATGAGCTAGTTCAGCTATTTCATTTTCTGTTAATGGATGTTTTCCTGTTTTAGCAGCATCAACTTCTTCAGCAATAGCAGCTGCTATTAACATAGCATCACGATGACGAATATTATATTTATCTGTATATGCTAAATGAAGATTAGATAAACGACCAAGTGCATCTTGTTCAGATATTTCAAGAACAATTTGACGAATATCATCACGTGTTACTGGTCGATTAAGTTTTTGTGGTTTTTCTTGTGAATCATATTCATATGGTGGAAAATTTTCTGTTGTTGGAATTAAATCAGGATGCCAAAAAACAGCATATTCATCACCTAGATAAAATTCGAATTATGAACAAAAGGATTTGTCATTAATGTTAAATAAGAATTTTTTTTTTGGATTTTCACACAATTTTCTCTGTTGGTAGGACTACTATGTAGTTAATGGTACTTGTCATGCAAAGTGGTTGATACAACCATCTAGTGATAACGAAATATTCCTGTTACTGGAAGTTACTGGCAATAAGATATTTGATACGGTTTTGCACGAGATAATTTCCTTTACACACGTTATACTTAAATGAGTCAAGATTTAGAGTCAATGTGAAATTCGCGCTCAAATTTATTAGTTTCCTGACTGTTGTGCTTTGCTAATAATAAGTTAATTATTCGTTGCTGAATATGAATTTTCTGTTTCTTAAAAAATCTTGCAAAATAACAACGTTAAATGCAAAATAAGTAGAATGATAAAAAATAGAACTTGCGAGAGAAGTCCTTCACAACTGATAAATTATTTTTTGATCAAGACTATTTACATTATGTAGAACTAAATGAACTATGAATATCTTGAAAAGAGTTCGTGCTCTTAGTTTAATGTTGTGGAAATGCTACACTTTTATGGAATTTCATTAAACGAATGGTGTGGTAACAGAAAAACTAATTTTCAAATTTCGACTTGAAACTCTGCATAGAGAGACAGATGTTAACAAGAATAGTTTACTGTGAAAGTTTCAGATCTTGTCATTATTCCTATCCAAAGATACAATTTTGGTAATAGCATGTTTTTCACAGTGCTCATATAAATCGACAGATTTGATATTCTTATTTCAGGATACAAGCAAATCAAAAGATCTGACACTTTTACAATAAAACTATCCTCATTAAAGTCTGTCTCCATGAAAAGTTTCAAATCGAAAGTCGAAAGACAGTTTTTCTGTTACGACGATATTCATTCATAAAATCTTATAAAAATTCGGTATTTCTTCCACAGTAATAAGCTAAAGACACGAATGATATTCATATGTTGATTTGGATTTACATAATACATATAGGCTTGAGTCAAAAGTGATTTATTAATTGAAAAACTTCTCGTGTTGAGTAATAAACTATATTGTCTCTTATATAATAAATCAATCTTAGATATAATAATAATAATAACACATATAAAACATGATGTTTCGAAAATTCATTTCTCTGAAAACAAACAATACACTATAGAAGTAACAATATTACAATGAGATATTCAGACAGAAATAGGCTTTGTCTTTTGGAAGATAATATCATAAATTCTATAAAACTACTGTGAAGAATGTTTCAAAAAAAAAACCTATTCGACTAAACCGTAAATAGTTGATGTTAAATTAAATAATATTTATTTATTATTCGATGTGTAATAGTTTTATATTCATCAACTTCGAGAATATCGACCATTTAGCGAAAGTTGTTCACTAGTTTTTTTCCACTGAATGAATATCATTGAATATATCATTTTAGTTTATCGAGATAAAATAAACACTACTGTACACATCAACTCTTTGATTCATTGATTATCACTCGTTGAATAGCAAATTATACATCTATTTCTTAGAAAAAGAAAACTAGAATGCAACTTATTCTTAAACATTTGTCAATAAAGTCAAAAAAAAGATGTACCACCCTGCCTCTCTATCAGAAATCTGTCTTTGTCGGAGAAATAACTAAGCTTGCTGAAATTTTCAGAGAATGTATATTTCCGTTCTAACCAGTTCATAGCAAATGTTGAGCGCAAAATATTTGCATTGTTTAAATGTTATCCTAATATTCATGATCAACAAGTAGGTGTCCATCCATTTCGGCAAAGTTTTCGTCTACAAACCTAGTGGTATAGATTTCGAGTTAATGTCAACAGGTAACCAAGATGTGCTACTACAATTTAACAAATCCGTATATTCGAAAAGACTTCATTGTTATCGAATATTAACCAGGCAAAAAATGCGTCTCTGATAAGTTATATCATGTAACTATAGATTCGTTCATCTTTAAAACGTCTTCCAAACTTTCTAATAAGAAATAAAAACAGAAAAAAAAATGCGATGCAAGTCTTTGCTTCAGAAATAAAATGTATTTTATTTATAAAGTCGTATGAAAAAAGATAGATGGAATAAGAATTCATTCACCTTGACCTCTACATTCCGTATTGTCAGGCGTTCTACGAAGTTTCGCTACTTGAATTTCAACAATATGCCTAATTTTCTGCCGAAATGTTGACAATATTTTTATAGAAAGATTTCAAACGCATTAATAGTTAAAGTATTCAAGCATTCATTTTTTTTGTTCATGCTCACAGATTCAGTAAAATCCTGATTTAAATCTTATAAGTCATTATTAATTTTCTAAATAATAATTTTTTCGAACATACAGAATACGGACTATCCAATGATGTAAACATTTTGAAATCGAATTTTTCTACGAAAATCACGTTTTCTGACAGAGCAGGAAGACGGGACATGAATTTTAATTATTTGATATATAATTAAGAAAATAAATGGATAAAGCGAAGAAAAAAAAACCAATGACTATAATATTACCATCTAAATCAGATCCTGATATTTCATTTGGATGTGGTCGTTCACCTAGTTGAGGAAAGACTATACAATCAACAAGATGTCTTAATTTTGGTACATCAACAGCTTCAAATGTTCTTAAATCACCCGGATGATGACATGGATTTTTTGTAACAACTATTTTACCAACGACAACTTTTTTTATTTCTTCTTGATTATAACTACGAATATTATTGGTTCTAGTAAAATTTTCTAATTGTTCAGTATCTAATACTGTATATTGACAAAATACTTGACCATATTGAAGTGTAGCAGTTTCATCAACAATACCAAACATATTTCGACCTGAATTTTTTGAAATTTGTATACGTGTTTTATCCTAAAGAAAATATTGATATGTTTTTTTTTACTTAATGAAAACAAAAAAAAAAGTTATAATTTTTTTTTTGTATTATATTACTTGAATACGTTTGATTTCATATTTACACATAGTTGTAATTAATTGACGAAAAAATGGTTCATGAATAAGATCAATTTGTGCAGTAAATATAAGATCACGTAGTTGAAGATGTGGTGGAAGACGTTCATGAAGTAATTCATGTGTTGATGGTAAATAAAGTAATGATTCAACAAGTGATAATAAATGTTGATTTTGTAGAAGAAGAAATGTCGAATGTGGAATATGACGAGATTCCAGTAATGCTATAACTTGACGATTTAGATGAATAGGACCTAGATTTTTTAATAGAATTTTTATGTTTATAAATAAAGATGAATACACTTGTTCGATTTTTTTTTCAAATTCTAGATTAATACAGAATCGTTGTAGAATGTTTGGCAAAAGATTTACGAAGGAATCTCTTTAGCTGTCTCCTTCCGAACTCAATGATTTTTTTTGTCTATAGACACTACATAGTGTTCTAATAAAGACTCTAAAAGAATTTAAGTTCCTGTTAAGAATTGACGAAACTATCCAATGTTTAATATGTCCATTTTCTAGAAAGACTCCAAGTTTTTGGAAAAATTCAGAAATTTTGAACAAAATATCTTCGAGATATGGGACTTTCAAGATATAGACCCTTTTTCATGAATAGTGTGTACAATATGTATTGTTTGATAGGTTCATATCTCGAAGAGACTTTGTTCAAAATTTTTAAATTTTTTAAAGAAGCTAGTCTAGTTGAATTCTCTATATGGACAAAGTTTTAGTTCAAAATTCGAGAATACGAATTTTTTGAATATCTGGCGCCTCAAGCAAAAAAATTCGATAGCTTAGTCGAATATTCATAGGAACTGGAATCTTTTTAAGGTATGGATGTACCAAATCAATTCTAGGCAAATCCAATTCTTAGATTTGACTGAACACCCTATATCCAACAACTCGAGAAGATTATTATTTTCTGGATTTTCGAGAGAAAACTTGAACTTTTACTCAATGATATTTCTGTTAAAGGTGTGTTAAAAACGATCGTTTCTTCTTAACCATTGTAAAGAAAAAAAATTGAAATAGTCTAATAATTTATTAAGAAAACATAGCTAAGAAGGAGCTTTTTTGTGCCTTTAAGATTTTGTATAACTTCGATGGTTTTCAGAGACTGTATAAAAAATCCGTCATGTCATACACACGGTAGAGTGCAGAAAAAAAATTTACTGTTTGGCACAAAAATTTCATCGAGACTTATTTCACTAAGTTTCTCGAGCGATCATCTTAGAACTATTTCCGAACATTACGAAGCAGTAGTTGTGTGCTGCATCCAGCAAGACTCGCACATGTCCAAAAATGTTGTTGAGTTTCATAAAAATGGCGCATTATTCAAATACTAACTGTGTTAACTTACACTACTCGAGTTATGATTATCGTAATACTATTCGAAACTGTCCGTATGGAGAAGACTTCTGTCCGTGTCATCTGATATAAAAATTTCAAGACCTAAGATCGAAACTGTATGAAACACCAGGACAAGAAAAGTAATTTTTTTAACCTCTTCTATACGAAACTATTACTTGGCCATTCAGTGGCACAGATTTCAAATTAGTTGAAAATTTGAGACCGATGATTGAGTAACTTATCTATAGAGAAAAGACTCTCAAATCTCGATGAATTGAACGGACTTCTGAAGAATGAATGGGAGAGAATTAGCAGCTAAACTCTAAGCTTTTTGGTGGCATGCAAGCATATCAGATTTTCCTGCTCTTATCGAATTCATAAAACACCGATTTTTTTATTAATTTCTGTAGTTGTAGACTATACTGCCTGAATAATCTATCAATTAAAAAAGTTTCAATATTCATTGCTTTCAATAGTAGAAATTTTGAAAAATCTAACGACAATTTTTTTTCTATACTCTTTTAATTAATGCATCATAATTATGTTAAATAAATCATTTATGATTAGATTTTAGACATTGATCAACAAAAATCCTAGTGAACATAATTCAAAATTTATATGCGAACAAATAGAATAAATATCATCTTGAATCTATTCTAGTTTTTTAATTTTTTGATGACTACTTACGTGGTGCTGATACTTTGCATAATTCAAGCATATCATGTTTTGAAATAAATTTATGCATAGATTTTCGTAAAATTAATTGTTTTTCAGTATAATCTAAATTAGGATTAACTGATACAGTTCCTTTACATCCTCCATAACGAATTTGCATAACACTAAATTTACGTCGATAACCCATTTTAGAACAAATTTCATCTCGAAGTCTTGATGAAAATGTTCCAACACCGTCCGTAAATATATAACCATTTCGTTCAATATCATCAATTATTTCTGTTTTTTCAGTTAGAACCTAGATTTAATTGTTTAAAAAGAACAAAAAAAAACACGATGAATGTTGAAATAACAAATTAAATTAAAATAATTTACTCGTATTGTTGCTTCAGAACTTGTAAAACATTGAGCTATACGTGCTGAATGTTTAGCAACAACACGTTCATTTTCAAAATCACCCATCCATTTATAAGCTTCATCAAATGATGGATTTGTTTTATTTTTTTCATCATGCCAATAAAACCAATATTGTTTATCTTTTAATTGTGATTGTGAATGATGAAGATGTCGATAATTTCGATCATTAGTTAATTTAAAACCAAATTTAAGATAATCATCTATTTTTGAACGTAGAGTACCAAAATAATTTGCTTGTAATTGGTCACCGGTTTCTTCTCTTATTTCAACTAAAGTTTTCATTAAAGAAAAACAAAATCAATGAATTTTAAATTTATTGTTTTCACAAAAAATTAATTTGTGAATCTAAATACGATAGAGTTGAGTGAACTAAGTCTAAAAAATATTGTTCTAATTCGGATGAATAAAGCTCGTTAGATTCATTCTATTCTTCATAAACTTTAATCATGTAACGGAATGATATTTGATTAGAGGAAACATTATTTTAGCTACTTTACTTGACTAATATCTTACTAGTCGAAGATATGAGACCAGCGTGCATTTGATTTATTTTTCTACGATACCAACCATTCAACTCAAAATCAAATAGTGATTTGAATATCCTATAAAGTTATTTATCGAATATATTCGATATGGAAATTTCATAGATGGATTATGCGAAGAAGTTTTTTGAAAAATCAAACACGGTAGTTTTCAGGTTTCAGAAGATTGTGTATGATTTAGTTTTTAAGAGTAGTATCTTAAAGAGAACAAAATTTTGAATAAAAGGAGGAATTACCGCATTTCTTACGACCTTTCCTTAAAAAGTTATAAGCATCACAAACAAAATGTATTTTTTAGTAATGCTATGATAAATTTCGCTTCGTAATGCTTATAACTTTTCAAGAGAAGGTTGCACGAAATGTGCCAATTCCTTATTTCATTCAGAATTCTATGCTATTTAAGATGGTACTCTTAAAAAGTAAATCTCACACAGACTTCTAGGACATGAAAACTATGGTGGAATTTTTCAGAAACCTCTGTCTTATAATCCATCTATGAAATTTTGGCATAGAATACATTTGATATAGAACTTGATTGGATATTTAAACTACTGTTTGGACTCGAGTTAAGTGCTTGGTATCATAGGAAAAAAAAGTACATTGATCTTATACTTTTTCCTGTACTGTATATGTGCTTTGACTTAAACTAAGAAAGAGAAGACAAAAACATATAAAGAAAAAGTTAATAATTAGTGTATTATTATATTCAGACTATGATATTTCAAATTCAATTATGAAATAACTAAATATTTATTTATTAAATTCAAATTAGATAATATTTAATATTATTTGGATTATTTTTCGAATGTAATATCAATTTAAATTTTCTTCTTTTTTGTTATTTTTATATATTTCTATTTCTATATAACTAACCTAAACAAAAATTGCTAACACCACCAAATTTTGGTTCACGTATAACTCGATTTGTTTTGGCTAATTTAAATGGTTTAACACAAATAGTTGTTGGTGTTATAGTTACTGATGGTGCATGAGCTCTATTTCGAGTTGGATTCATTAATGAAGAAACATGTGATGATGCTGTTCGTCGATCATGATTATTTTCTTTTTGACGATTAGTATATTTCATAAGTTCTTCATATGTATTAACAAAATGATATTCTTTTGCGCGACGCCAAATGTAAAGTGCTATCTAAAAATAACATTATTATAAATATAATAATAATATTATGTTGTTCTTTTCTTTTTCTTTATTTTTGTTTTACTTGATAAAATTCATCATCTGCTTCAATTGTTTTAAGATAATCAATAAATTTTTGTGTAACTTGTTGTTGAAAACGATATCCAAGTGATAATAACATTTGCCAAGAATAATTTTTTATAAATGTATTAAATACAGGTTGTTCAATACGATATGATGATAATTTAAATGATGAATCAATTATTGAACCAGCAAAACATATTTGTATACGATGACGATAAAAAAAAGCAAGAAATTCACGAAATGCTACACGAATATTATTAATAAGTATACAATCCATACGAAATTCATAGTCATCAATTGTTTGATTTTTATATCGACGATCATTTTTTCTTTGTGAACTATCTTTTACTCGTGAAACTTTTATAGATATACGAATTGTTGAACAAAATGGTAGAGGATTAATAACATGTGCTTGACGTTGAATAGCTTGACGTTGTGTCATTACAGGTTTATTTTGTTCACGATGTTTTCGTGCTACCCACCATGGTTCATAATCTATACATTTATTTTTTTAAAGATAAGCAAAAAGAATTCTTTTTTTCGTATAGTTTAGAGCACCAGTGTTTTCTATTAGGTATTAAAAAACTGATTTTACTCAACTTATGTCGAAATATGTACTTATCAGTATGGGTCAATATGGATAAAAAAAGAATCCAGAGTCACATCCTAGCACAACAGAATAAATCGTCGTATTCGGTAGCATCATTCCCGTATGTGGTATTTTATACAATTCATGCAAGCCGAAGAAAACGACTTCAGACTGTTGTGGACATGGATATGAGTATAGATAATAGTCTCACCTTCATTCAAAATAAATAATTCTTTTGTTTTCTTTTTTGTTTTAATAGTTCATTTTGAGTAATAAGAAAATCTCGTTAATTAATATATCGTTTTTGAAATGAACCTTATCTCATCAGATAAGTTCTCTTGAGACTAGAAAGAGTTTAAAATGATTCATGACTATGGATTTTTTTTCATTTATGACCATTATAAAAGATTCTTCAAAAAAATATCATATACCCATCAAATTTTGTATGAACTAAGTTCTCACGAGAGTTATTTAATTTCTCTTATCCTAAGATAATCTTTAGCGCGAAAGTCTTGTCGAAAAATATGTTCACTCATTTTTCGACTACTTAAAAGACAGCTGATTAGAATCAAACTTTCTTACTCTTTTCGAATATGTGTTCAGAATTTCCTTCTGGAATAAAATTGAACAATTATCATCAGATTGTCTTGAAGGATCCAAAATAGTAGTCGTTGCACAGAATACTATTTTGGTCAATTTTGTATTTCAATTGAAACTTATCAAATTCAAAATGTGAAACAATTTTGAATGACTCAGTTTTGTAGAGCAAGGTTTGCTTAACAAAGCGCATTATTTATTTTCGCATGATAGATTTTAAAACTTTTGTAGTTTTAAAAACATTTTTTGAAACAACAATTTCCATAGAAAATAGTTCTTTAGTGGAAACGAATAGATGGGATTTCGCCTATTGTAATATCTAATTTTATAAAAGAATTCAGTGCTCTGTAGTAATGTTGAGTTGAAGCTGCTATTTTGCTTTGTAGAGATATAGTTTTGAACTTTAAAAAAGAAATTACTGATAGTTATTCCATCTTATCCCAGAAGGAAAATCTGAGCATATGTTCGAAAATACTAAAAAATTTTGATTCTAATGAAGTGCTCCTGGCTCTACTCAGTTATCTTTTAGTAGCCGAAAAATGAACGAATATTTTGTGTTAAGACTTTAGCGCCATGAATAAAGTTTGCTGGATTGCACAATGTAATTTCAAATAGAAAGTATCTAATGATAGGAACATACTGGAAAATCTAATGCTTTCAGAATGAATTAGTCATGTCGTAAACTTTGCTTATGCAAAATTTGAAATCAAAACTTGATTTACAATGTAATCTGAGAAGAAATACAATCATAATTGAAGAAAGAAAATCTATAGTCACGAATCCTTTTGAATTTTTTCTTAACGTAAAACTAATACAATTAGCTATTTCAAAATAAACCCTATAAAATAAAATTAAAAATGAACTTCTACATGAAAATACTTTTTTAGTATATATATATACATATAAATACGACTCACTAATTAATTCAATAATATTGCCTTTCATTTGAATATATAGAACAAAACCATCACTATTTGTTGTTATAATAACACTTTTATCAATAAAATTTGCTTGTAATCGTTTAATATATTCATATTTTGGATTTGATTTTTCTTTTGTTTGATAAATAAAATCAACAAAATCTTCACGAAAACGTAATTCCCATTTTTCATTTGGTTGTTTAGATAATTTTTCATACGGTGAAAATAAATTCATTGCTATTAATGCACCTGATGACCATTCCATTTGACAATTAACATAAAAAAAACATCGAGCTAATTGACGATATTTATTCAAACGTGTTGTTTCAATAAGAGCTCCTGTTGTTTGACAATTTGTAGTCGATATAGATGTTATACCATTCATTGACATTGATGATGTTTCATCTAAATAAAATCAGAAAATTATTTCTCAAATTGATTTTATAAGAAAGCTTTTGTGATAAAAATATAGTAGAAGAAAAAATTAGATAAAGTTTTATGTTAGATAAAATATACTTTAATTATTGATGGATGATTCTCAGAAAAACGATAGTATCAAGATTTATAATATTTCAGTCATTGTATGCAAAATTATACACAGAATACGAAGTTTTATTCAATAAATATAGATACTTTAGTGTTACAAATGCAAGATCATTGAACACTAATATACGGATAGATTTCCTAACTTTTTTATATTTTATATCACTGAGGTTTATCAATCTCGACTTCATTATAAATAAGTATGCAAGGGATGTGAGTGTGGATGTCGGTGTCATCTTCACTCACACCCACACTCCTAGTGCAGCCGTTATAATTATAACGGTTACATCAAAATAAATTTTCCTGAAAGTATTTTTCCAATATTGCGATGATGGTTCATCGCCAAGCTTTAGTCTTAAGCAGAAAAATTAGATAAATTATACGGCGAGACTCCAACATGCCCAACTTTCACAAATAAATAAAATCTATTTAGGTCTATTCGTTGCAGTTTTAAACTAACAGAAAAAAAATAGACAGAAATCTTGTAGCACTCCAGATGTTCTATCATCTGACCAAACTACTGAAATTTTTTTATTGATGTCTGTCACGTAAATGAATGCCTTCTTTTTCCAAATTTCACAAAAAATAATGGTTTTGAATCAGCAATTTCAAAGCCCTCAGAAAAATTTACATAAGTCAACAAAAAAAAAAGAATCAACATAACTCAGTTTTATTTTAATTTTAAGAAAGATGAATAGTGCGAGAACTTGAATTTTGAGTATATTGCACAAAATATGCAAAGATTAATGTGTTTTCAGCTCAATTTTAATTAAAGCAATTGTTTACTTCAAAATATTTGGTTGAAACAAACCTCACTGAACATCATGAGAACAAGTGTACTTAGTTATACAATGTCATATTATTATACTTATAGAAAGCTAGAAAAAAAAGTTTTGAATTGTTCAGAAAAAGAACTTTTGCAAGTTAGACGTGTTGAAGTCTCGCAGTATTATTTATCTAATTTTTCTGCTTAATATATTGCAGCAAAACTTGTAATTCGTTCTTGTAAAGAATTGAATCGTGAATCTTTTGGTAGAAAAAGATTAACGCTTGGGGATAAATCTTGATCGCGATATTGAGAAAATATTTAAAGAGTCATTTATTCTGGCGCAGTCGTTATAATAATACTAAATTCTAGGATTCTAAAATCATCTTTAGGATGTAAAAAATTGGTCATCATTATAGGTTTTTTGTAACTTTTTATACATCATAGTGATATTTCATCAAAATTTCATTTTCACTTGTCTAACGAGAAAAGTCCTTCGACTGATAAATCGCTTTTGAGTCAAGACTATGTCCATTACGTAGTTCCAAACGAGCTATGAATACCCTTGAAAAGAGTTTACGTCGTTAGTTTATTACTGAGGAATTATTGCACGTTTACAGTATTTCATAAACGAATGTCATGATAGCAGAAAAATTGATTTTCGAATTTCGACTTAAAACTTTGCATAAAGGCAAACCTTAACGAGAATAGTTTATTGTGAAAGTTTCAAGTCTTTTGATTTACTTGTATCCCACAACAGTGACAACATCAGAAGCTTTCACAATCAACTATTCTTATTAAGACCTGTCTCTTGATCTAAAGTTTCAAGTTGAAATTTGAAAATCACTTTTTCTGTTAGCACAGCATTCATTTAAAAAAATATTATAAAAGTGCAATATCTTCGCAAGATATTCCTAGCTCATTTAGTTCCATATAGTGCATATAGTTTCGATTCAAAAGCGATTTATCAGTTGGAGACCTTCGCTCGTTGGACACAAACAAATCTTATCTATCTAAAATATATTTATACTACCAATATTAAAAAAAGAATCATTAAATATTGGTCGTTTTTTTAAACCATTTGAAAGCCAAAATGTATCATTATGTTTTAATTGTTGTTGTAATAATTTCATAACTGATGAATTAACTATTTTAACAGATTGTTTAAGAAGAAATGTATATGATATAAGACCATAACACCATTGATCATGTAAAATATTTTCTCGATCATCTATATAAAAAAAAATATTATTTCAAAAAAAATAAAAATAAAAATAAAAATAACCATACAAACAAGTTGATGTTGATCAAATATTGAACAAACACGTTTTAAACCATTATTATTATTATCAACAATAATTGATAAATATGGTTCATCTTCAATTATAGTTCCATCACTATTTGTATTAGTTATTGGTTCATCTAAACCAATTTTAAATGAAAAATCAATAGTTGTTTCTTGTTTTCGTCTTTCTTTTTCTTCTTGAATTAATTTTGGTAAAATATATGTTTGATGATAATTAAATTCCTATTAAAAATCAAAGTTTTAAATAAAAAAAAAATACGAAAAAAAAAACTAAAATTCGATTTATAAATAAACACAAACTTCATCATAATCAAAATGACTTTTTTTTGTATTTGATAATAATGGTGGATTTATATATTGATCATCAAAACTTATTGGAGTATTATTTGAATTAGTTGATGCTGCTGTTGCTTCCATACGTGCACGCATAGTTGCAAAATATCCGTTCTCCTTTGATGTATCAATATCTTTAAATGCATCACTTTCTGAATAAGTATTAGTACGACTATATGGTTTAACAAGATGTCCTTCTCCAATATTCATATGATTATAATCAATTGATGATGAACATAAACCTCGACCAAGAACTTTTTCTGAACGCCACATCTTAAAATAAATTCAAGTTTTTTCCTTTTTTGTTCTATTTTTCAAAAGCATAAAATTCATACTTACAACAGGACTTTGAACTGGACTTAATATTAAACTACCTACTCCAGAACTCCGATCATCATATGGATCATTAGATGTAATAGATGATGCATATCCATTTCGATTATTAATATTTCGATTAACAAATGATGATGTTGTTGTTGTTATTGTTGTTGTTGTTGTTGTTGTTGTTGGTGGTGGTGATGATGTTATAATTGATGGTTTATTACGTAAACGTGTAGAAAAACTAATACATGAGCTTTTTGATCCACCATTTTTTATACACTTAAAAAAGAGAGAAAACAATAGTTACTAAAATGTTATATATATGTATATCTAGAGTTTAAATTTTACTTTTGAATAATTTGTTTGTTGTGATATAATTGATTCATTATCATCATAAGGAGATTCAACTTCTGATATTGATATGTTATCATTATTAGGTTCTTTTGTAAATTCTAATTGAGATAATACATTATTTCGTGCTTTCCATAATCGAACAATTTCTTGTTCTTCTTCTTGTAATCGTTCATTTTGTTCTGTATCCAAACGATGAACATAATCAGCAAAACCTTCAGCTTGTAATTCAACTAATTCACTTTCATTGTCTTCATCCGATGGAGAATTATTAAACGGATTATCTTCATCACACTATATTAGAAGAATAGTATTGATATTAATTGACATTCTTATACTTACATCCGTTGTATATACAGACATGATCAGAGGGAAAAAAAAAGAATAGTTATCTAAAATTAAGATTAGGAACGATGGATGAAAAGCTTTAGCATATTTCAACGTGTTTTTTCTCATGAGATAAAGAAAAGTTACTTAAATTTTACAAAGATTCCATCATTGACAATAATACCCGGTTTATCTATGATTTGTGATATCAGCCACCATAGATAAATACTCTCTAGATGGCGCTCAGATGATACTTTTTTTTATGACAGTATCTCAGTATCTTGTTGAATTATTTTACTCGATTATCTTACCTCTTTTTGTTTCCTAATTCGATCATTCAAGCTAAGTTGCAAAGAATTTTCTGACAAAAGTTCTTTTAACATGAATAATGTTTTTAATCACAAAATAAAACGCACCATCCGATTCTTCGAGTCACAAACTACATTTCTATATAGTTTTTAGAATTTTATGTTGTAATGTGCACTATTTTTTTCTCATTACCTTTCGAATGATGTTTGTAATCGAATAAAGAAACTGATCTTAATTCAATCATCTGATGTGAAATATACAGTTTGCATGAACGGTCGAAAAAAAGAAGATGCTCACAATACCTAAAGTATGAAATTAATAGTTGTTACCTGTACACAAGATGTAGTAGAGATGATGAACTACCTATATATAAAGTGTAAGCAATACAATTTCTACTTCATATGGTAATCCATCGCTATTAAGTACGAAGAACACTCGTTTTTATTTTATTAGTTATTTCAATGTAGTTTTAAAGAAAAGAAAATGATTAATTTCGAATTATTTAAGTCTAGTAATTTTTTGTTTGATGTAAAAGAGTATATTCAACAACATTGAAGAATTGGCCAAGTTTGTCAAGAAAATCATATTTGATTATCATATCTTTATCAATTTAATATCATTACCATGATAATCAACAAATAATTGAAACTATTTTTTACCAGAAACATCAGATAGACTCAATGATACAAAATAATCGCTAGCTAATTTCAAAGCAATTTTATAAGAAACTTGAAAATTATCATCGAGTAAGAGTTCAAAGAAAGCCACAAAATAAGATTCTTCAGCACTATTCAATTATGATAGACGACGTACCTACTCGACTTTTCACAGATGAATCTTGACTATGAGTTCGAAGAGTACTTGCTGGAACATTATCGAGCTTAGCTGCTGTTTTGGCAGAACAATGTTTACTCTATCCCGATAAAAAACGGGTTAGGAACCTTTTTTAATAGTTATAAGCTTTCTGCTCGAACTGATCCTTAGCTGATACAACAGAAAAATACAGATGCCTTTCTAATAAGACTTAGCTGATTATTATGCATATTCAATATTTATTTCACTGAAATATATTCGTTCTAGCCTTTGAAACAGAATTGTATCGAAAAATAATTTATTTATAATCTTAGTTTTAGTGAAAATTAGATATTTTAAATCATGTCCTGGAGAAAAATATCAAGCACAGGTCTTCTTACTATCAACGTACTCTTGTTCAACTAGTTTCCTTTTAAAATATCTTGCATTATTGAAAATTTGTGCACCCCATCACTGTACCTCATCTACAACTAAATAGTATTCAATGCGTATCTCATTTAAGACCGTTTTGCACCTCATTTTGAACTTTGTGAAATGGTAGCACTGTATCCAAGTAAGTCGAAAATAGTCACAGGCATCATCCTCAGATAGTCCTTAAAATACTACAAATATAATATCCAATTAATCCGAAAAACGATCGAGTATGATGATCAGGTTGGACTAACAAACTACACTCGTGGTATCCACGTTGCCATTCGAAGATGATCACTTGACTGGTTATAAAACATGGACTGAAGAGTTAATGGGAACATATAAACTCGAGGAAATTGAGCTCAAAATTGCCAGATTACGTAGTTTCGAGCTCACTTTTGTTGACCGCTATGTTTCTGATTTAATCGGTTAATGTTAGAGGTTAGCTAGCTCGTTAATAGTTCAAACTAACAGTTGAGCGATCCGTTAAACGTTAAAATGGATTTGGCTCAAGAACACTTTTTCTTTAAGGGAGCTTCTACATTTAAAATGAGAGAATCTATATGATGAGGAAACTGAATAAACACTCATGATTTATTTAAATATAGTAAAATCTAAATATAGTAATGATCAAGACTTATTTGGAACATTGATTTTATGGTTTTTATTATCCCATTTGGACTTATCTTATATAAAGCGTTTCGAAACGAAGTTTATCTGTATCTTCAAATAGCAAGAGTATAGTTCAAATTTCAATAACTCTTCGTTTCTCGTGTGAAAGACATATCGTTCTTTTCTAGGCTATTTGTCATAGATGGTTTTGCTGTAAGGTTCTCATCTTTAAAAACTGGCCCCAGGCAAAGTATATTTAAATCGCATAAAATTTTCAGAATATGTTAGAGCTATAGCGGAAAGACTATGGTAAAATTTTCAGCCCTATATCATGACGTTTGAGGAAGATATTCACCGAACAAGAGTCGAAAATAGTCTATTGGGCAGCCCTAGATTCTCTATCAGCCTTCATTATATCTATTTTACGTTGTTTTTTCTTTGAAGGAGCGTGTCAAACTAGAGTGTCTACCAGAACTCTCTTTTTTCTAGTACTTACTTTTTCAGCGAGAAAAAGGATAACAAATTCAATGTCTCGAACAACTCTCAAAAAATGGCGGTATAACTATAAAAGTATTCGTTTATATAATAATAACAAAGTTTATTTTAAAAAAACCGGACGCTGATAGATACTGCAGCTGTTCTTTCAAGGAAAAAAATGTATAAGAATGAAGACCGACAGAAAAATCCGCGATGCACTATCAAGAAAAGAGTAAATCAATAAAAAAGAAAAAGAAAAACAATTGCCACTTTTTCTGAAAATACTATATTTTTCACGCAAATGACAACAGAATTTGTCAACAGTTTTTGATCAAAAATGAGGTGACGAATAAAAAATTATGTCATTTAACAAAGATCAAACTCCTGACTATCTTCCCATGTATTTATATTAATTTTCATTTTTCTAACGAAAACTGACTTTTCTGAGAGTGAGACCTTGAACACAACCAATTTCCAAGCAACAAATTTGATTGCTGACCTTTTTTGAGGGCAAAGACATTTAGCATTATCAGGAACGATCTGAGTCTATTGTATCGCAGTGAAAAAAGATTAAGCAATCAATGGCAATCAGACAATCAGCTTTTTCCTTCTAGAATGTAACAACAGCGATCAAAAAAGTAAAAGAACATTGTTTTTCTTTTTATTTATGTGGTGAAAGAAATTTTTGATCATATAATAAAAATTAACAACGATATCATATTTGTAGTATCTCATTATAAGTATACTTTTTATATGTAGTTATTTATTCAAAAAATTAGAAGAATAAACTTAAAATAATTTCAAAAATTATAAATTATAATTTTAAAAAAAAAATATTTACTTGAAGGAAGAGTTCCTGGAAAGAAAGTTTTTTTCCTTCCGGAAACTCTTCCTTCAAAACTCCTCCACAGTGATATGGATTTTTTTTAGTCTATCAAATAATATTTAATTTAGTCTTTCAGAACAGTTTGTGTCATACTAGCGATTTCTTCATTATTATTATCATTTAAACTTGTTATCATAACTTGTCCGAGTCCCCATGTATCAATTTGATTAGCAATGAATACATCACTTTCTGAGTTTGTTGTTGATTGTGGACTACGTCTTGATAGTATACGAACTGTATGTCCAGGTTTTAGAACAAACGAAGAAGGAAATCGATAAACTAGTTCTGGTTGTTCATCATTTTTACGACGAAGTGACCAATTCTTAAAAGATTCGTCTTTACCAGTAAATCTATCATTTTTTATTACAATACAATCATTGATAAAATCAATTGAATCAAATATGATTGAACCTATGAAGAAAAAAATTATATGAAATATTATAAAATATAAAATATTAATTTCTTATTAACCTGTTGCTGATGTTTTTGTAGACACTTTTTGCATCTTATAATTTTTATGATTTTGATTAAGATTATCAAGATTTTTATCAGTTAATGATGATGAAGTTTGTAATTGTTTTTCTTGTTTTAATTTATATAAACGTTGTTCTTCAGATGTTAATAAAGATCGATATGTTGATAATTCAAAACGAAGTGAAACATTATTTTCTACAATACTATTCATATTTGTTTGTCTAATAGCTATGTCTTGTTGAAGTTGATTTAATTCTTCATCAAGTTTTTGTTGTTCATATATATGTTCATTTTGAATTCTTGTTAAATCATCTAATATATTATCGAATTGTGTTTGTAATTGAATATTTTCTATTCTTAACTGTTTATGAACGTTTTCAATTTCTATTAATGATTCGGAATTAAACGTTTGTTCTATTGTTTTATTTTCAGCATCTAATAAACGTTTACGTTCATTATCTTGAATAGTTTCTTGAATTTCTTCCATTTTTGTACGATAATATTCTTCTAAACCATTGATTTGAGATGCTGCAAGAATTTCAAAATCATGTCGAATGTCAAATATTGCACGAATTAATTCATCATGATAAAATTTTGATACATCAACAACCGGTGTACCTGAAAGAAAATGAAATGAAAAAAATTTATATTAATAAAAAAAATTAACTAAGTGATAAGAAGTCTTCTCGTTGTGTTTGATACATAGCATCTTCAAATAAAATTTGTTCTCGTAATGTTTGTATTTCATTTTCAATCATAATACGTTCTAATCGATGATTAACTAATTCATTTTGTAATCCATCTAATCCAACATATAAACTGTCTACATTCGTACGTTGTTTAACTAAATCTGTTGAATATCGATCATATTGATTTTTAATGTGCTCTAAAGCATCAATTGATTGATTTAATTCTTGTTGAACTACATGTAATCGTTTTGAAGTATGACCATCCAATGCATTTATACGTTGTTGTGTTTGCCATATATCATATTCATATCGTTGTGATAGAAGTTCTTGAAGAACTTGATCACGCAGAGAATTATCAATTTCTCCACGAAGTGACTGTAAATCTGGACCATATGTTGTATGTAATTGATTTGTATCATTACTCCAATTTTCTTTTAAATTTTGTAATTCAGCTAATAATTGTCCATTATAGTTTTCTAAATTTTGAACATGATCTAAATAAATAGCAAATTTAACATTTAATTCTTGTAATTCACGTTGATCATCTTCATGTTGTTTATTTCTTGTTCTTATAGCTGAAATATTTGCTAATGAACCATTTTTATTATCACGATCATCCCCTACTGTACGTATACCCCGTTCAATAAGTGTTCGACGAATTTTTGTCGTATTTGAACTTTCAGTATTATTATTCAGATTTTGTGCATTGTCTTGAATCGTACGAGACATTGTTTGTGTTTGTTTTACAGGTTGAAACTTATTATAAAAACGCTGGTTTATATACACACATATATATATATATATTACTCATTTAAATAGATACAAACGTTACATAAACATGATTATTCTTTATTTAGCTTTGTCTTTCAGAACAGATGTCGAAACAAAAACAATGAGAAAAAGAATAGATAATTGTGTATTGTTGAATATTTTTTCTGTTCTTTAATTTTTCTAACGTTAATTAATCCAATTGGAGTCTTATTATTTTATTTAGCAAAATCATTTGTAAAAAAATCTTGCCGGTTTGTTTTTTGTCTTTGCTTCTTTTTCAATTTCTATGTTTAGAACGATTATATTACTCATTTAAAAGATTCATCGAAACCTCTTTCAAAAGAAAAATCTGACTAGAATAGTTTAATAATCGTATAATTGACTGTGATTAATTACCACACGCTATTGATCTGTTTTATTGGTAGAGAAAAAGAAATCACGCTACAAGGGTATCCAATTAAGTTTTTTGTCAGCTGACAATCATGCTCACAACCATTGATGAAAAAGACATGTAAATAAGATTAATGTCGTTAGAAGGTAATGAAGATATTTCTTTGTAAAAATATTTTTACTCATTATCGGATAGAATTTATTTCAAACATATTTACTCATTCATATTGATATTTTTATACTATTCACAAATGAGTGGGTATATAAAATAATCTCTTAGATGTCAATAATATGAAAATAGATGTAATGTAAAATAGAGCAATTTTTTTTTTTATAAATGGAAATGCATGAATGCGCACCGTATTTTTTTTTTGACTCCATATAAACCTACATGCATCGATATCGTCATTTACTTTCCCACCGTATCGAAAATCAAATAAGGCAAGTGTTTTTTTTTTACTAATCATAATAACAAACTATTTTACTTACGTATATAGGATAGAATGTCAACTGAAACTGGAAGTAAGCATCGATCGACAGAACCAATTGTTAATGGTCTAGCAAATGGTGATACTGTGAATATGAATGGTATTCCTACGCCGAATATCGATGGTGGCTATACAACGAATGTAAATGGCGTTATAAATATTAGTAGTAATCGTGACAATTCAACAGCTGACGATAATGATGATACACAACCACCACCATTTAAAATGCCTCGTGCACCACCTCATGTTTATTCATGTTTTGTTATTAATCGTACAGATCATCCAATTGAATGTGATGTACACTATGATGGACGTCCACAAGAAGATACATTCAATGAAGATGTTCATGTAACAATTCCAGCAAAAGATGAAAAATATTTTCCAAGAAAAATCTTTCAGCCTGATATACCGGAATCATATTGTCGTTGGGTTAAAATTATAACACATATACGTGTTAAAAAACATGATGGTAAAATTCTTGAAGTTGATTATCCATTTGATAATGTTCATGCACCCATTCGTAATTGGGAATTTCATGTACGTGATCATGGTGATATTTTATCTAAACCACCAACACGACCAGCAAATATTCTTAAATATGAAAATTTAGATGAATATGAACGTTAAAATCATCAAACGATTTCAATCAAGGACATTTTTATTTATTGTAACAATATTTTTTTCCCCACCAGAAAAAAAAAATATATATATATATATAAAACTATTACATAAGCGCTCTTTTTCTTTTTAATTATAAGAATGAATATTATAAAAATTTTTAAAAACTATATTCGAGGTTTTGATTATGAATCAAATATTGAAATGGCATCTGATTATACAATTGAATCAATTCAAATGGAACATGGAATACATAGAGATTTATCAATGATTGTACTATTTGTTTTTTTTGCTATATTTTGGCTTGGAATTGAAAATTATATGGATACTGTACAATATATTATAGATTTTTCTAGACGAAGAAGAAACTAAAAGAAACATTTTAAGTGTAAAAGAAAGAAAAAAAATTAAATAATAATCTTTGATCAATAGAAAATAAAAAACAAATCGTCAAATATTTATTTTCTGTTTCAATTCATTGTGTATATTAGAAAAAAAAATGTCCAATAAGGCTGACACTGAATGTCTATTATATTTTCTAACTGTTTCGCGATGGATGACTTGCTATAGTCAATCATGCATTTTTTTTTGTAATAGTTAGTCATGCATGACTAGATGTTTGATAATATTCATACCATAATTAAAAATATAGAACAACGAAACTTCTAAAATTAGCCATAATATCAGAATTTCTTTTTTTTATTGTTTATAGATTTTGCCTATATAAGAAAAAAAATATTTCAAAAAAAGGATTTTAAGATTTTAGAAAATTGTTAAAGATGTTACAATTAAAAAATAATATTTTAAAGTTCACATAGTTTAATAATAGTTATATTATATTCAGATGCTATCCATTGATAACATACAGGTTAGACTATGAATAATACTACGATAAAAATTTGAAATATTTATTTACTTGGGTTCATTCATATAAGTTGATTTATCATGAAGATGTTTATTTATAGTTCTTTTTTTTTTCTTTTATATGAATAATCCAAACAAATATTGCAAGATAATGTTTAGTTGTCAACTTAGAAAATAATAAGAAGAAATCAAAATAACAAACTTTATGAACGATATTTCATTGATGAACATAGAACAAATTTTTAGGACTTATTTAATTTTAGATGTTGAAACTTGTGTTCGATAACTAAGATGTATCATTAAAGTCTTTGAAATACTAAATAGACAACTTCCTTACAAAATTCAATGTTCCATATTTGAAAGCTCGAAATATTGTAACGGTTAATTTTCATGATTAAACTAATCCTGAAAATTTTACTTTATCTGTATCATGATAATATCAGTCATAAAGTTTATTTTGATTTCTTCGTTTTATTCTCTCAGGTGACAATTGAACATTTGTCTTGAATATAGTTGTTTGTATTATTTATATGAGGAAAAAAACCTTGAAATAAACTCCAATGCGACAAACTAAAAACAAAAATCAGCTCATTTGAATGATCCGAAACGGAGATATTTCAATTTTTGATAGTAGTGTTATTTATGGTTGATCGTATAACAAATGGTACATAATAAACGGAGATAAAATATTTCCTTTTTTTTAAGAACATTTTCAAACGTACGGAAGATTCCGTTCGAAGCTCATTTGATAGAGAATTTTCTGCTTTTTCAAACTATATATATTTTAGATTAGTATGCTTGTTTTTATTTGAAAAAATTATGAAAAACGAACACATTCGAAAAAATAGTACTTCGCTTCCATGATCAAAGTTTAAGTTCTCAAAAAAAATTATGGAACATTTTAAGAGATGAAATTAGTAAAAAAAACAGTTAGTAGATGGATTAAAATACTTAATGAATCTGGCGAACCTATGTCGCCAACTTTTCATCAAAACCGATGATTTGTATGATTTATTCTCTCTTTTTTTTATCAAGTTCATTTTCATTCTTCTATTAAATTAATATCGTCTGTCTTGAAGAGGTCAATTGCCATTCAAAATTAATATGCTAAAGTATATTATCTCAGATGGCGCCACATTTTTTCCTGTTATGTTGAATGTTCTTAACTAACTAAGCACTATTTCTGTGATGCCATCTTACGAATTCCAAAACCAAGTGAAAACATCCAATAATGTTAAAGTTTAATTCAATTCAAACTTCAACTTTCAATTGTCTATACTTTTGCTGCACACACATCGAGAGAGATATGTGTGTATGTGTTTGAAACTTGAATTAAATTTAACTTTCAAGTTTGACATATATGAACTGCAGTTTTCAACTAGTTATCGTAACATCGGCGTTAAACTAATAGCAATAATGTGATCGGACATACAGTAAAAATAATATGTTTTTATTCTTTTTATTCTTTCACAAGACTTTCAATGCTTCACAATTAATGATAAGAAAGAAAAAAAAAGGTCGCCATTTGTTGTGCACATTACATTTCGACAACGTAAGACAAACACAAAATCATCGTTCTCGACAATCATGTGTCACTTTTGTCATAGGCTTAACAAAAATCCACAAGCACCAGCACATCGTAGTTCAGAATGTTTGGATAAAGCAAATTCTTTTTCACATAAACCTATGCATAAAAGAATCTATGAAAATGGAAAACGTATTCAAAAAACAAATTCCGACGATATGACCTGCGTAAAAAAATCAAATTCCGATGATATGACCTGCGTAATTTGTATGGAACAATTACGAAATATGACATTTATTCCATGTGGTCATGTATCTACATGTGAAGTATGTGCATCAAATTTGGTAAATTGTCCTATATGTCGTCAAAGTATTACTAACAAACAAAAAATTTTTTTTTGTTAAAAAAGCAAATTTCGTCGTTTATATTATTCTTACAAAGAAATATTTTAATAAACAAGAATTATATTTTGCGAATTAGTATCAACACAGAAATTTATATTTTATAATAGTTATTATTTATTGTGATGATAAAGTAAGGTTGTCAATTGTCATGTTTATCTTGCAATTTTCTATTGATAAAGATTCGAAAATAGTTCGGAAGATTGATGAAGCATTTCAAGAATTGATAGTGTGTATATTATTGCTTGTTTTTTTTTAGTATATAATATGAAACATCTACTAAAATACTCGTTTTTTTCAAGAAAATCAATATGATTCGTATCTGTTCTTCATTTATTGATACAAAGAAAATATCTTCTCTTGGTTGCATGTACTCCAATAATAAAAATATTGATCTGATTCTTTATCTTTTATTTTTTCAATACATTTCTATCATATTGATGTTAATCAAGATGCACAGAAACATTGGCGAACATGTATTCAAGAAAGTACAATAATATCAAAGTAAATAAAAAATAAAGCACTATGTACCCCTGGAAAGCAAAATTTAGCCACTACATTTGACCTCTTTTTATACTCGAAAACGACCTATTGGAAAAAGTAATTATGCCATTCGATAGCTCTTGGAAATCTCTATCAAACTATGTATTTTGATGGTACCTTGCTTTTATCTCTTGAAAAACTAATCAAGTAGAATGAAGACATCCTCATGTTCAGATTCCTACAAACTTGATTTTGTCATTATCATCAAAATTAGTTTTTAAAATTTTTCATCATTATAGAATTATGTTTTAAAAAAGCAACTATATATTCTAATAGAGCTTGAAATTCTCTATCATCCTATATGAATTTGTGTTGACTTTTATTGATTTGCTCAAGAATAATTCTAGTATTACCTGGAGACATTCCTTGACACCCTAAAAACCCTGAAATTTTTAACTCTCGCTTGTGCTTTTTACTTCAAGGAGCTAGGATGGTACAGAATTTCAAGCTTTATCAGAATATATAATTATTTGTTTGAAAAGTCACTTCTACACTAACGATAAGCTTGAAATCAAAAGAAAAGTAATAGTAAAATATCGAGTTTTTTCAGGGTGCAATAGAAGATATCTATGTAATACTCGAATTATACTTTGGCGAGTAAATATGAGACAACACAAGATTATATAGGATGATGGAGAATTTTAAGCTCTATTAGAATGTACAATTACTTTTATAAAAGCTTATTTTCATAGAAATAATAATTCAAAAATACTAAGAAAATACAGAATTTTTGTTTTTGCCAATTGGAAAAATCTTTGTTGTACTCAAATTATATTTCAGAAAATAAAGACAAGAGAATAGGTACATATATAGGATGATAGAGAATTTCAAGTTCTATTAGAATATATAATTGCTTTTTTAAAAACATAATTCTATAATGATGAAAAATTTTAAAAACTAATTTTGATGATAATGATAATATCAAGTTTGTAGGAATCTGGACATGAGGATGTCTTCATTCTACTTGATTAGTTTTTCAAGAGATAAAAGCAAGGTACCATCAAAATACATAGTTTGATAGAGATTTCCAAGAGCTATCGAATGGCATAATTACTTTTTCCAATAGGTCGTTTTCGAGTATAAAAAGAGGTCAAATATAGTGGCTAAATTTTGCTTTCCAAGGTTATATATCGCATGTATAGTTTGAAAATACTGATTTACTAGAATAATACCTATATACAATATTCTATTCTTTTCTCTTTGATATTAATTGATTAAGATATCAAACGAATGATTTTATACATCGATAGGTTGGTTCTTTAATTGTATGAAAATTTCTATATTTATTGGACTAATGAAAAACGAACTAAACATTAAATGTTTCTTTATTCATTAGAAATCACAATGAAATACAAAATGAAAAAAAAAACGTTCTTTATCCAATTTTTCCTTCGAGAAAATGTTTTGCATAGAGTAAATAGAAGAGTTAACATAAGAAACAAAAAAACAAGAATAATGAATTCATACAAAAAAGTTCGTTTAATATTTTTGTTTGCACGTCAATAAAAAAATAAACATAGATCAGAATAAAATGTCACAATAAAATATTCAGACGATTAAATAATTGATATAATATTTATGAATAGAACAAAAATCAGTATATACACGAAGTCGTTTCATTTCAAGTAAATATACAATATAAAAGTAAAAATAAAAATAAAAATAAAAATATCACTTGAATTTCAACAATTATTCGTATATCATAAAGCTACTCGAAACTAATAAAAATAAATAATCTATTGAAAATTTATTGTTGTCAAATTACATCAATGATTCATTAGATGTCATAAATTACTATTTATATGAATACTATATAAGAACAAAGTTAAATTTAAAAAGACTTCTTAGTAAAATATCTATTAAAGTAATCGTTTAGAATTTAATATAGAAATGTTTTTTTTTGAATGTAATATAAAATTCATTATATATTTTCAATTAATCATGAAAATTTGTTATTTAATAATTATTCTAGTGACCATATACTATGATTTTTCTTTTTAATTAGTTATAGTATTAATTTAGTGTTGATGATTTGTTACTATTTGAGTTATATATCTTATCTGAGACTAAAATAATCAAGCGTGTCGATAAAATATAC
>CAJNOL010000437.1:105143-119585 GCA_905250125.1 Rotaria sordida
ATTGGCTTATTTTTAACATTAATACAGTATTCTACTGGAATTTGTATGACTTTCTGTCTTTGTGTCTTTTTATTCAATGCTTGTTTTTGTTTTTTTATTATAGCCAGAAAATCTGATTCTTCGGAAAGTGTGGAAGGTGATAGTACGGAAATGAAAGATAAGATTAATTTGCAATCAATTAGTGATAGTAATGATGAAAGTGATGAAATTGCAATGAGATCAAAATTTTATCCAAATCAATTCGATGACGATGATCAATCAAGAGAAGAAAAAATACCTGATATTGAAGCTGTTGAACGTCTACAAAATCCAGAAGAATCAAATATTCATAGTGTTGAACATGATCATAATGATGATGATGGTGATAATAATGATTATTACAAGATCTTACGAGATAGTGATGAAGATTAAATTATTTCTATAAATTTTCTTTTGGAACTTGATTTGCTCAGTTTCCTTTTTCTATTGTATGATATACAAGTCATGCATTCGATGAAATAAATATTTCTTTTCAAGCAAAAATTCTTATCTTAATCAATCTTAATTAAACAGAAATTAATTTGTTATTTAACATACAATAGTAAAATAACCATAAGATTTTAATTGTTATAATTTGATATTTAAAATGAAACCATATTTGAGTCATTGGTTATCTTAAATTATTTTTTAGGAATGTCGTTGTCATTTTTTTAACTTAAAAACAAAAAATAAGTCATTTTGTATATTTATTTGTGTGAGGTAAATTGTTGTAACATGTTTGTTCCTGACTTTCATCAAGCTATTCATCTACAGAAGGATTTATTAAATAGAAATTCTTTATTTTTCTCTACTGATAAACATAAATAACTTTTCCTCGAAATACTTGTAGAATAACTGAGACAAAAAAAATGTTATACATATTAATATTGATGTTATTTTTGATTTGTTACCATCGATCATCTGCATTATTAAGATAAAGTTTTGATAACACTTAATCGTTATCATTCTCTTATTCTGATGTTAGAAAAATGTGAAATTGACATATTATAGATATCGCCATTGTCTAGTTCGATTCATGGACGAGAAAGATCAGTAAAATAGAGAAACTTATAATCGAATGATTCGAAATTATTTTAATAGAAAAGAGGACGATTGGTTTGATCGTTTGCTAAACTGAATAAAATAATTTTACATGAAAAAGAAAATTATTTAATTATGAAATTATGTTTATTAATTTTGAAAATAAACTTTCGTTTATGTCAATTGTATGAATCAATCTTGTTAACTTGAACAATAATTATTTAAAGTCAATCTCGACGAGGTGGCCGAGGGGTTAAGGCGTTAGACTGCTAATCTAATGGGCTCTGCCCGCGTGAGTTCGAATCTCACCCTCGTCGCCATGTTTTTTTCTTTCTTCATTGCATATTTTATTTTGTTTTATTTATTTCTGTGCAGTAGCAATTGTTCGGTGTGTTTATATTTTAATATCAATATTGTTCTTTTTTCCTTAGACTGAAAGGAGAGAGTCTAGAAACGTAAATCCACCGATATGTGTGTGCCTGCCTGTACTATAATTGCCACATGGTAATTATAATTTAAATGATTATATTATATCTGTAATATAGATGATCACATGATTGCTATGATACAAATAATAGTTGTATAACTAAAAAGAGCATCCATGTATAAGGATTAAAATGAACCAAGGAGTAGTATCCCTGGATGAAGAGTAAAAAAAATCTGTATTTCACTGCATACAACCGTATTCTGCTGTATTACGTGACTCAGTATTACGAATGTATTTCTTCGTATACGATAAGAAAAAATACAGTTATTTACAGCAAGATACTGAGTAAAATGGAAGTCGTTTACGAGCATGTTTTTTTCGATCTGAGATACTTGTAGAAGTGACGATCATTGTTATTGAACTGTTGAGTAGTTTGATCAAGTATTCACTGTTGTATACATGAGGATATCATGTAATAATTATTAAGAGTTGGAGAATGCGTCTGAATATAAGATTAATTGTGAAATGAATTGCTCTTGTACATCAAGTCACCTTTTATATTTTTCTAGTATTTTACTTAATGCACGTTTATATCTAGATGCAGCTATATGCATATCTGTATCTCGTCACTCTTGGGTTAAGTGAATCGAATCGTGATGAACATTACTTGTATTATTATCAATGATGTATATAAATGAAAAAACTTTCTGAATAGATTGTAAACATATTTTGTGTAATGTCATTAACAAATAGAATTGAATAGTTTAATATCAAAACAAAAGAATCTTTTAAGATAAGAAATCTTGACATTTGAGATGAGTAAGAAGAACAGATCAAATTCATTTGATGAGTACGTAATATTTCTAATCGATTGAATAGCTCTACTACCATGAAATAAAATTTTTTTAATGAAAAGCTTTTTTTTTTCGTTTATAATAATTAAAAATCATTCGTAAATTCGATCCTATATATGTATAAATCAATGCAGTATATGTACGACTTACTTTTTTTGTAATCTAATAAACGGGATTAAGCTTGCATTTCGAATGATGTTGATGGTAAAATTTGATTTTGAGCATCATGATAAAGTAAACTTGACGATTTAAATGAAGCCTCTAGCAATAGTTAATTTTAATGATCTTTATTTGGTTCTTTATGTATGAGAGCAAGTCAATGAATGATTTTCATTAGTATCTTACAGTGATTATTTGGTTGAACATATGTCTAAAAATTGGTCATACTATATTTTGTAAATGCACAACATAATTTAAGTTCGATTTATCTCAAACTTTCGCCGATTATTCTCCAGCGTCTGACCGATCGTTGCTCAGAGCGCCACTTCGCATCGATAAGCACAACTGATGTTATAGATCTTTCCAAAACCGAGATTTTTGCCTCCAAACACCTATTTTTCTAAAGAAGGCATCATTTTAGCGTAGAGCCAAGATTATATTTAGAATCAGCTCATTTGAGTTGCATCGAACCATACATAATAAAAAGCTTTTTTTTTGAAAGAACTTTTTGAACTTTATACTAAAAACTTTTTTAAAAGTTGGATTTCACGATTTTGTAAACGTGATAATCAGCTAAAGTCCAATTGAACTTAGACTTTCAGCAAATCTCCCTCCACATGAGATGTAGGATTGGGTCTAGCGTTAAATATGGTCATTCAATGTGGACTGAGTTGTTGGTTCAAAAAAATTCTGGCTTTGTATCATCAAATCTTTTTTTTGCCCTTAAAATAACATCTTAGCGTAGAACTAAGGAGATATTTGCAATCAACGCATAAAACTACATCGGCTAAGGTACGACAGATTATATTTTCTAGCACAAAAATTTTTTCAAAAAATTTGGCAAGAGTCTCCCACAAGTGATTTTTGAAGAATTTTTTTCCAAAAAAATGATTTATTCTCTTAAAGATTATTTTATAAATGATATGTAATTACTTTTGACCAATAGAAATCCGTTTCCAAGAAGGAAAGTTATATGTCCATCTGCTATACGAAAGTTACTCACTGTGCATACGTGCTGAAGATTTTTCGTTGAATGATACTAATCATGTTATCTAATCTCATGTATTCAAACTGATCAAACAAGCAATATTAACTGAGAACAACATGATGATTTGCCAGGAAGCCCAAAGAAAGGCTATTTAATTTCACAGTATTTTAAATTCTTGTTGAATTTAACAAATAGACACAAAATTAATATATGAAACAATGTCACGAATTTGATAAAACGTTACAAATGAGATTTTTTTCTGAAACGAAGTGTATAGAATAAATTTACATTTAATTGCTTGAAAATAAGTTCATTATAATTCTTTAGTTTTCATACTTTGAATTTAATTTTTTCAACATCTCAATAGATAAGTTTGACGTACTATGAAGAAAAACAATAGAAAGCATCAGAACCAGTAAAGACTAAAAAAACCAAAGTGATATATCTAGCTGGATCCATCCAGTTATTGACGGTCATAGTAAACTAAATATCTGTCTACATGATACCAAAAAAAAAAAGAATAGAATATTTGATAGCATTAGCATATTTTAATAGTCGATCTTAAAAAATGTTTATAAAAAACCAATCTTCATTCAAAACAATATAAATACTACGTCATAACTGACGATATCTTAATACTAAAAATCTCGTTTTATTATAATTTTCCAAAAAAGAAAAACAGATTTATCGTACATATCGAAAAGAAACATGTATATACATCCATCTACATCTTCCATTTCGTTATAAGATAAAATTTATTGTTCTGTATTTCACGTATTATAAAAGATACATAAAATCACGTATACAATTATCATTGAATGAGAGATATATTTAATGCTGAAAATAGACCATTGAATTGTATTTTTTTTGTTTTCAAATTTCATTTTGTATTCGATTCCAATGTTGCATCCTATCTTCGTTATTATCTTTGTTCTACTACCTCAATATGTTCATAATAGTTGTTGTCGTTTACCATTTACTGATGGTGAATGTCAAATTAATCGAAAAGGTCCACATCGATATCAAATTATGCCTGATCGTCATTCGGGTCTTGTCACGGAAAGTACCGAATGTTATATAAATGATTTTGATGCAAATTATCGAAAATTAATTATAAAAAAAAATTATTGTAATGATTGTCCTGGTTTACTTATTTTTCATACAAATTCATCGGAAATTTTCTTATTTCCAGAATATCTCGAACGTATTTTAGAAGGACGAACACAAATACAACGGTAGATAAATTCAAATAAAGCTTTTAAATAACTTTATAAATTTATTTCTAGAAAAAATGTTGTGATATTAACAACTTCACTTATTGGAGCATATGATTTAGATTTTACATTTTTTTCACGTTATTATTCTTCTCGTCCAATAAATGAAGTTCCTTCACTTTATGTTGATCTACAATTACCTGTATACGATCCGAAACAAGAAATACAACCGAGTTTACGTCTTCGTTTACCCAATTATAATAATGATAAAGAAGGATTATCAAAAATCAGCCGACAAGAATTAATTTATAATGGACAGACTATGTCTAATGTTCATCAATTACCTTATATTTATCATTTCGATATAGAAAAACATCGTCATCCACCAAGTAAATATATATATAATATATAGATTCTACTGAAAAGAATTTTATTTAAATAATTTTTTTAAATGTTTTTTAGGTCAATGTACTTTATATGATGTTCAAGTTTCATCATCATCTCTCATTTGGAAAATGTTAGCTTCTGAAGTATCAGCATGTCATACAAATATGTCCTATTTTGGACGAAATCAATGTTTTGCAACAGGTTTTACACGTTTATTTTGTCCAATTGAAGAAAGTATATCATTAGATGATCGTCTACAATTATCATCATATTTTAACACAACTAACAAGGTTGAACGTTTAACTATAGCTGTGACTGGTGGTCGTCATATTGATATGTTCTTAAGTAATGATCAAATGACACCTGCTGAACAAGTTAAAATTCTTCTTCTTCAAGGTCACTTAATAGTGGCTGATATTAATACTAATTTACCTATTCGAGTTGAATATGGTTGGAATTGTGATGATTTTAGTCTTGTTGTTCCAGCTGGTTTTAGTGCAACTCGATATCGTCGTTTTGATGGTGAAAATTTAGCTATTTATGAAGGAAATAGTATTGTTCCTTTACCACGTTGTTTTCGAGTAATACCTAATTTAGTACAAATACCATCATCAAGTATAACAAGTACTCTTAGTTCTTCTACTATTGATGTAAAATCAGATGAAAAACAAATAATAACATCAAGTCTATCAGAAATAAAGATTATAATTCAATTAAATTTAACAAATATAACAAAAGATAATCAACAAAACACTTCATCAAACTATTGGAATATTTTTCCTGATTACGATTGTATGTAAAAAAAAACAAAAATTTTTTTAAATATAAAATTCATAATTAAATTTAAAAAAAATTCATTCTTTAGATTTGGCTTATGGTACAATTATTTTATTAGTTTTGGTTGCTCTTATTCCTTTATGTCTTCTTGTTTTCTATATTGTATATTGTAGTCAACATGGTAAATCAAAATCGACATTGAAACATGGTTCTCATACTAATCCAGCTTATAACAGTTCTAAAGATGATCCAAATGATATTTCAGTTCTTTCCTATGTTAATAAATCAACTCAAACAACAGACAATCCTATTCGAATTTAAAACATATTTTTTCTTTTTTCTTTTTCTTCTAAAAAAAAGAATAACAAAAACGAATAAAGAACATACACATTAAATTTGTTGAGAAGCAAACAAATGGTAGTTAATGTTTGCCGTTTGTTCGATGTGATTAGTAACGATTTCAGCATATTATTTCAATTTTGTTCGGTTGTTTTGACTGTCTGTATTTATCGTAACAGTAAAGTAGATGTGAAAAAGAAAAAAAAGAAAGAAAAAAAAAAGAATACGAACAAGAAAGTACAAAAGTGCTCTATGAAGTGTTGTTTTATTTAAATAAGCTTTTTTTTTTTCTATATTTCTAATCTCGTAAGTCAACATACAAATAACACATAGGATCAAACGAAAATGGCAGAAACTATGACATCAACATTTAATTCATTAGATACAAATTCAAAAGAAACATATAAAAAATCAAAAAAAACTGTTCATAGTGATATATCAACAATGTCTTCAAGCAAAGTTAGTTTTTGAGAATAAGTAAATTTAAATTAATAAGTTTATATTCTTAAGAATTCTGTTAATTCTTCGACAAACAATAGAAATGATTGGCAGCGATTGTTATTAACTCGTTTTAAACCTGGTGTCACAGGAAAATATCGAATGACAAGAAAAAATGGCATTAAATCAGACATAATTGTATGTGAATTACTTATTCAAGAGAAATTATTTAGAGATAACATAATTTTAAACTTTCTTTTGTTGATTAATCAGGAATCATTATTAAATTTTAATCTAAAGAAGACAAACTTTTTTTTAAAATTTAATATCTATTACTCGTCGTATTAGATACAAAAAAAAAACGAAATAAATAAATTAAGATACAATATTTTTCTTTAATCACTTCCAATATTCTCTTTCATATGAATTTAATTTAGTCATCAACATCGTTTGACGATTCTACTGTAATATTACGATCATACAATTGTGAATTATCAATTAATGATAAATCTGATATAGTTATTACTCAATCAGGTTGAAATCTATTGACTTTCTATAAATTATTATATTATGTCTGTTCTTATATATAGATAAATTGAACCAACTTGATTCTTCAATAGAAAATTCCATAAGAAGAGATAATCATTTTGTAAAAAATTCAACATCAAATCGATCTGATAATCATATGACTTCACTCAAACGACGAGTCAGAAAAGTATATTAATCACATGATTACTTTTTTTTTGTTTTCATATTCCTTTTTTTGGTTTGTAGCAACAAATGAGATACCTACAAAATCAAACAACTTTTATTCAAGATACCACATTTCAATTATCATCATCGACTGATCTCTTACTTATACCATATTCCGAACGATCTAGATCATTACATCGTTATAGATCAAAAAAGAAAAGTTCTATTGTTCCATTACCATCATTAATGAATTCTACTAGAGTGACACCAACTTATATACGTGACATTAAATTAAATCTTTATGGATATTAATTACTACACTTAAGAGTGCTACAAAAGAAGGAAATAGAATGAGATATATTTTATCTCATTCTTGTCCCTTCTATTAATTGAACTTCATTGAGAAATATAAAATGACTATTGTAAATTTTGTTTTTTCTTCTTTATATTTTAAAAGTCTATTTTTGTAAAAACATGTTGATCACCATTGAAAATGGCCCACAACATCGTATAATCATCATCAGTGTACGATATACATACGATGAATCGCGATACTTTTTGCAACTGGTGTATTCCTACTAGATTTATAATATTTACTTTTTACTCTGTATTCGACTCTCATGGAGAGTATCTTATTTCAGTATAATATCGTTTACTTTTTTTATTCTGTTTTTGTCTTACATTTTCACCTATTCAATAAACACGATTGATATTTCATTTTAATAGATAAAAAAAAAAGTGAAACTGCGCACTTATACACATAAAATTGAAGAGAAAAATAACCGGAACATTTCACATGCATCAAGCCTTAAAAAATATGAACTCCAATTGATGATCACTTTCTGATATCTCTTGATAGATTAGAAGTTGCTGTTATTCCAAATGACCATTTTTGTCGTAGACGTTTTTTGTTCATGTGACAACTACTAAACAGGATTTCTCAATCATCTGAAGATGGACTTACATGTGATGAATCAGTCTCGATCTTTTTAGATATCATAGAAACAAGAGATACGAGTGTCTATCATTTTCTAGATTCTTCCCTACATGCAAATGTCCCTGCTGAAGTAAAACTGGTTTTCTTATCGCACATTGCTACATATGACGTTTAATAAACTATCATCAAAACGGCTAATAGTTTGATAAAATATTCATGAAAACATCAATACCTAATACGAGGACGGCATTCAAACTTACTTAGACTTATGTAACATTATTCTCCAAGGATTTGTATTTAATGCAAAATTTTCTCGATTTATTATCGACATGAAAAATTTAATGTTGCACATAGTACATAATCAGCAGAAAATGAAATCATACTTACGTTTAGTACACTCTTTGTAGTAGTTGACAAACCACTCGTTAATGATCCACGGCATACTGTGACAATGGAATAGGTATCAAATTCAAACGCATCACAACAGAAACTATGTTGTCTAAAATTACTAAATTAATGATCAACAAAAAATTTTTAATGACTGAACTTCTTCCACCATTTGTAAAACTATTATCGGCAGCATTAAATAAAATCCTTTTTTTAACTAGAGATTTTGTCAACTGTAATTATGAATGACAGCAACTTCTAGTACACAACCAAAAAAAGAAAAACTCGAAATAACCATTCAAAAATACCGATATTATTTTACTTTACTTCGTCTAAGAATAGAACATATGATCCTAGTTTCATTCATAAATAGAGAAAAAAAAAATTCTAACTTATCCAGTTATGTATACACTCTCGAATGAGTTTATTCAATTATATTACTAAATGTCTTCAAATATCTACATATGTCATCATTAATTATGTATATATGTATATCATTATTTAAAATTTTGTCTAAAACTAAACAATGCATTCATGATTCAAAAATATTTAAGACTAGATCGATCTAAATTTCAGAATTCTTCTAGCGAAAAGCAAGAGGATGATTCAATGTGTATTCATCTTTATTTACTTTAAATTATTAAACATTTAAATATTTTCTATTGGAACAAACGTGTATCTATCATTTATGTAAAATGTTTTTCATGGACATTATTTGTTCTCATTATGATACATCAGACTAGTAGACTTCAAAATGATGAATATATACTAGACCTTTCTGTTAAATGCTTCTCATGCTGAAATCAGTTGAAATACGTCAATTGTTTTCATTGTGACGAAGAAAACTGATTCAAAAAGTACTGATTATATCGAAGACTGTATAGTGTAGGGCAGTTACAAAGTGAAATCCAGAAATGCTGTTTGAATGTGACCACATTTCAAGGTCATTCATGAAAGTGGATGTCTTATTGTTTTTCATCCAGAAAACTGTTTAGGTGTGAAATTTGATATTTTTAGTCATTAAAAAAATTGCTCAATCGACAAAATATCTTTTCTTGAATTATGTAGGAGTGTTGTTTATGTAAAAAATCATTTCATGAAATGAGTTGTTCTTATTATAAATGTTCTAATGTATGGACACAAACAAATTCTATGCTAACTTTAACTGTTACTTGAATAGATTGTAAGAACTAACTTTTAAACATATTTTGCCTTAATTGTGAACAATTTGATGTGATTATCAATTCATAGAAATCTAGTTCCATAAAGTGTTGAAATGGCAAGAAAATTTTCATGTTTATTATCTGGTTACACTGTTTAAAAGATAAGAATAACAAAACCGTTGACTATTTTCATGGTACATACAATCGCTGTTTGTCACGCATCATATTCACAATACGAACCAAATACGAAAGTAACATGTGTTTCGTCTGAAAAGAAATTCAATCATGTTAATTGTCCACATACCAAGATATCTAATTTTCAGAAGAATTGTAATTATGAAATGAATACTACCATTTTGAGCTACTTATCACAGAAGATAGTTCAATAAGTTTTGCCAGTTGTAGCGCGTTCAATATATTTAGTACGACCGATTATTATTAAGATAATATATATATATGCATTCAGTACAAAAAGAAAACGTCTTTCAACAAATCAATAAGTAAAGTGTTTGAAGCATCTGTTTCTTATGCAAGAAAAGAAAAGAATTTTTTTATTCGATAAACTGCTTTCATTTTCGTAAAACACTTTTCTATTCTCAAGATGTTTATTAAAAAAATCAACTTACTACTTGTTCTTATCGCAACAAATCGTTTGAATAAGTGAATTGTTCAACTTGCACTGTTGCTTAGCATTTCACTACTTAGAAGTATTAAGATCAGCTTGTCTATAAATGTTATTCATACAATACTTCTTATGCACATGTATCCTAAATATATCATTATGATATGAATTCATGATATGGTGGTAGCACAT
Organism: Rotaria sordida; assembly: GCA_905250125.1. Classification (NCBI taxonomy): domain Eukaryota; kingdom Metazoa; phylum Rotifera; class Eurotatoria; order Philodinida; family Philodinidae; genus Rotaria; species Rotaria sordida. The sequence goes on from CAJNOL010000437.1 coordinate 115,780, forward strand.
TTAATCGATATAAATACAGTCGTTAGGTCAGTTGTAAACAGACACTCAAATGTATTTGTTGTTCTTGTTTTCAAATTGGGAATTACTGTAAAATCTAGTCAATGATGTAGAAGACAATCGCATTATTTGTGCCGTATGATACAATGCATTTTGATATGAAACTTTTCGAACGTTCATAGAAACTATTTAAGAATATTTTCTTATTCATGAAACTATTTTACAACAAAATACATTGTATTAAAATGAAATTTAAGCCTTAAAATCATTGTATACCATCTGAATCGTATATTTCAGTGGTTTTAATTCGGTAATATACATTGTTATCAGTTTAATAGAAAAGATTCGATTAATCATTGGAATATGTTGAATTTTATATCTTTGTTCAAATAAAAAAAAACCATGTTGTACATATTTGTTACTTAAATACTTGAAAAAACTCATGCATTGACTCGTTCAGGATATTTTTTATCAATAACACATTTCGACGAGATGGCCGAGCGGTTAAGGCGTTAGACTGCTAATCTAATGGGCTCTGCCCGCGTGAGTTCGAATCTCACTCTCGTCGCCATTTTTTTTGCTTCAACATAATTTCATGCGATTGTCTTTTTGCTATATATTAAAACATAATGATAGGAAAATATGATTACCCCCACTCCACACTTTTGATAATAGTTTTTGTTAACATGAAAATTAACTATTTATGTAATTGGTAGCTCTTCCTATACAACAACAATTTTTTTAAAGCAAAAAATAACTAAACTAAAAGAAAAACATTCTTGTTCTTTGATTGGATGATACGATGAAATGAAATAACCAATATATATCGAATTAGATATTCCATGGATATGATAAAACTTATTTCATTCAATTATTCTAGTTTTCTTAGATTTTTCATCTTTTAAAATGGGTAAAAAGAATCGTGAGCATAATACAACAAGAAAAACATCATCATCAATTCGTCAACAAGATCCAACATTTGAATATTTAACTAAAACATTCAATCATATAGATGGACCAATTCAGGTTTAAATTTTTTCTTTCTTTTTTTAATAATATTTTTAAACTTTTTTATTTAATAAAGACTATGTGTGATATTACTCGACCACATGTCGATTCATTTAATTGGATGCTTAAAGAAGGTTTAATGAAAGCTGCTAGTGTACGTAAAAAAAAAGAATCATACTTATTCAGTGAATTCTTTTTTTTTTAAATTATCTTATAGACTATTTTACCATTAGAATTTGAAACAAATACAAAATTACGAGTTAAATTAAAATTTGTTGTATGTATATCATATCTTTTGTTTTGTCTTTTAAAATTGCCATATAAATCTCTTTGTTTTTTTTTGTAGAGTTTGGAAATTGCTCGACCTAAAGTAAAAGTTATTGCCGGCGCAAATCGACTTAGTCATTATGTATATCCTACTGAAGTGTGTTTTCTCTTTTTTTTTCTCTCAATAAAGATAAGATAGTAATAAATTCTGTTAGGCTCGTATGGGTAAAAGTACTTATTCGGGAACATTACAAGCTCGTATTCATGCTGAAATTTTTGATCAAAATGGTAAATTAATTGGACGTGAATCATATGATCGAAATCTTGGTCCAATACCAGTTATGGTTCGAGTATGAGATTTATAGAATATTCAAATTTTTCTCTTTAGAAAAAACAAACAAAATACATTTCATTTTTAGAGTGATGCATGTAATTTAGCAAATATGAATACAAAAGAATTATGTTCAAAATATGAAGAACCAAATGAAAATGGTGGTTATTTTATAGTTAAAGGATATGAACGTATTTTACGTTTATTAACAATGACAAGACGAAATTATGTTAGTAGAAAAAAACAAAACAGAGATATTTGAAATTATTTTGTTTCGACTTTTAGCCTATGGCAATGTCTCGTGGACGATGGCGACAACGTGGTCCAGGATTTACAGATCGTGGTCTTCAAATTCGTTGTTTATCAGATGATCAACGAGGCATTGTAAGTTTCGATGATCTATTAAGACAAAGAAAAAAACGATTTCAATTGTCTTCAAGCTTTTGACTAAAAATAATCTACAAGAGTTCCGCACAGCTAGCTGTAAGAGTATATATAGATATGCATGATTTCTTCTTTTCGTGAGAGATAATAATAATGAATAATTACAAATCGGATAGTCTCGTTTTGTTCGTAGCTTTTTTTCTTGATTGAATATTAATGTTGAAGAGAGAATCCTATTATAAAACTAACCATTGATCTCAACAACAATGCACTAGGAACCAAAACTGAAGAGTTGAGGATCCTTTCAGACTCATCCCAGGATCCAGAAATTTAGTTTCTTTCAGATCTCGGTCCATTTATTTATGGATCCACAGTTTTCTAGTGGAAACTTGTTTATAATCGTCTTAGTCTTTACAGCTAGAGTTGAAAGCTCGAAGACATTTAAAAAAAAAACAATTAAGTATTTATTTATTTTTTTCCATAGGAAAATACACTCCACTATTTGGATACCGGTGCCATTACATTAGCTTTTATGTTTCGTAAAGAAATGTATTTTATTCCTGTTGTTATGATTCTCAAAGTAAGACTCTTTTTATTAATTCTAAACATTGATTGTTTATACAATTTACTATCCGTTGATTATTTGAACGAAGAGAAATGAGTAGTCATTGTTTTGTCAGAACAAAAGACAAAGCAAAGAAAGATAATTATTTAATTTTTCTAGTGCTCCCATGTCATCTTGGTATTCTTGCAATCGAGTGCTCTTTTTTCTAGTAAATCAATCGCCATGTAAATATTTGGCTGTAGTAAATTCATATGTTTGTTTCATTCAAGAATGTTGATCTTCGAAATAATTAATAGTACTTAATGTTATATTACGTTTGAAAAATTTGTTCTAATAATGCATTGATTTTCGTAATGACTACTCGTTTCTCTTCGTATAAATAATCAATGAAGAGTAAATTCTTAGACAACGAAAAAAACAAACAAACAAACAGCTAATTGAAAATGAATTTTTATCTAATTAAACAAACTTGCTAAATATTATATAATTGATATTTATATAGATGTTAGCCGATGATAATACATCTGATCGAGAAATTCATGAAAGTCTTATGCGTGGTAGTTATAAAAATAACAGTGCTTTTGATAAGTAAGATAAATAAAATTTATTTTTTGAAAATAATTATTGATTTTTTCAATTTTTAGTAATATTAAATATATGCTTCGTCAATTACAAAAAACATATTGGTGTGAACAACCATTAATAACACGTCAGTCTATAATTGATTATGTTGGTTCACATTTTCGTACACGTTTACAACGACCATCATGGCATACAAATGCTGATGTTGCTCGTTATTTAATTGATAATTATATATTAATTCATTTAAAAAATGATAAAGCTAAATTTAATATGTTAATGTTTGTATTTTATTTATTTTAATTTAATAAAAAAAGAAAAAATAAAGATTTCATTTCATTTAGATTTATGATACGTAAACTTTTTTCATATGTACGTGATGAATGTAAAGCTGAAGATCAAGATGCACCATCAATGCATGAAATTCTTTTACCTGGACATGTTTATTTAGCATTATTATCAGTAAATAATATTTTAAATAATTGAAATTTTATTCAAAAAAAAAAAATTTTTTTTTTCTTTTTGTTTTTTTTAGGAACGACTAGAAACATGGTTGATATCATTGCGTGAAACATTTTTAAAATTAAATAAAAGTAGTAAAACATCGAATGATGCATCAATACCTACAAGTGCGTAAGTGTATTTATTTAATTTCAAACATATTTTTTTTTTTTT
>CAJNOL010000437.1:119685-138513 GCA_905250125.1 Rotaria sordida
TTTTTTTTTTTTTCTAAATATTTATTTTCAGAACTTCGTCTAGCAATGGACACAATTGATAAAGATCAAATAGCTAAAGCTTTTGAACATTTTTTAGCTACTGGTAATCTTAATTCAAAAACAAATCTTGGTTTAAGACAGGTTTGTTGTCAATTATAAAGATTCTTTGATTAAATGAGAATAAAAAATAGTTTGAAAAGTAATAAGATAACTAATCAATTATTTTGTTATATAACTGTATATATCTTCTATTGAAATTTTATTGATTTATATGGGATAGATTTTTTGTTTTGAAGACTCAAAAAAAAAATATATATATATATATAAGAATGTTAAAATTTTAATTGTATTCTTCATACTAAAATATATTGTTCGATGTAGAAATAAGATCGAAGTAATCGTTTTGACATTAGAAGAATTCAAAGTATGTGAAAAACAATATGCAAACAATATCTATTAATAAAAAATGATTAACTTAATATAATTATAGTGAATATATAAGGTAGACAAAGGCGTAATTCAGCACTGACGACAGGAAGAGAGGAGGGTGCTGTTTGTTATTAAAGAAGAGATCTTAAAATATTGTTACGTTATCACGCAGGTCTAACAATTAGATGGCAAAATCTCAAAAACATGGTATCTCTAATCTTGTAAGGCTAGGCGAAAACCATACAAAAAAAAGAATCACAGTCTCAAAAATCTTATGCTAACGAGAGAGCCTTTTCAGGTGTCAAATCACTTTTCAACCGAGACGATGTTCATTTTATGAGTACTAATGAATAATAAAAAGTCTAGAATAGTTTGGCTCTCTGGATCTTCGTTCTCGAGATATTCAAACTTTGCATGAACAAAGTTCTTTATGAGATTAGTTTATTGAGCAAGTTATAACTTTTCTAGTACCATCTTGTATCTTGAAATATTTAATATTCGAAATTCTTCCATGTGTAAAAACAGATTTTATTCATATATTTACATCTCCAGAAAGGAAATACTAGAAAAGCTAAAACTTATCCAATGAACTTATCTCTTTGCGAACTTTGTTCATACAAAATTTAAAGTCGATACTCGAAGGTCGATTTTCCACGTGACTGAGGTGACCAAAGCTTTTTGTTGAAAAATCCAGTAAAATTTCGATATCTCAAGAATGAAGGCCTGGAAAATCAAATCATTCCAGACTTTTCTATGACTCACTAGTACTCATCAAATAAACATCCTCTCAGTCAAAAAGCTATTTAACATCGAGAGAGGTGCCGCCGTAAGTCGTATTATAAGTTTATTGAAAGATCTTGCTGCTTTATAGGATATCATTATAAGATTATAATAAATCTTATATGACGGTAAGATTTTACAAGAATCTTATGGTATGATATAATATAAGTTTCTGAGACGACTATTTTTTCTTACCTGGATAGGGAAAGTTGGTTTTCGCTATTATTTTATTAAGAGCAAAATAATTTATATTAATTTGAATAGGCTTAATCTATTAGATTTGGATCTCTAGTTGTACCTGAAATGACTGACTCATCTAAAAATCAAATCATAATATATAAATATTCGTATCAATCAATAAAATTATATTTTATGATTGTTAAAAAAAAACCATCTTTCATTTAGACAAGTGGTTTTTCTATTATTGCTGAACGTTTAAATATTCTTCGATTTATATCACATTTTCGTTCCGTTCATCGTGGTGATGCATTTACTGAAACAAAAACAACATCAGTTCGAAAATTACTTCCTGAAGCATGGGGTTTTCTATGCGCTGTTCATACTCCTGATGGTTCTCTATGTGGTTTACTTAATCATCTCTGTATGACATGTCAAGTAACACAAGAAACAGCAACTAATACATCTATCGAAGCTCTTATTGATACATTACTTTCATATGGTATGCGACGTACACCATCAATTGATATTGATTGTTATGATGTTATTCTTGATGGACAAGTTGTTGGGTATATAAAGTTTTTTTTTTTGTTTTAAATCATTTTAATCTTATCTTACAAAAAAAAAAAAAAAAACTTTTTTTGTTGTATAGATTTATTGATGATAATCGAGCATCATTAATTGCTGCACAACTTCGTTATGATAAAGTTACAGGAAATCGTCGTCGTTTTGGTGTATCTGAATATATAGAAATTGTTTTAATTCCGAAAGAAACTCATGGTTTATATACACTTTATCCAGGTTTATTTATTTTTACAACACCAGCTCGAATGATACGACCCGTAATGAATTTAATAACAAAAACAACTGAATATATTGGTACATTTGAACAAGTTTATCTTGGAATTTGTATAACTCATGATGAATTTATACTAGGAGTAAGAATATTTGATTTGGTTTTTGTTGTTTTCTTAATTTATTATTTTATATCTATGAAAAAAAACTTTCTTTTTTTTTCATTTAGTACACAACTCATCAAGAATTAGAACAATATAATTTCTTATCAATAACAGCTAATTTAACACCATTTAGTGAATATAATCAATCACCACGTAATATGTATCAATGTCAAATGGGTAAACAAACAATGGGTACACCATCATTAGCATATAGAAAGCGTAATGATAATAAATTATATTATATTACAACACCACAAGCACCACTTGTACGAACACGTGTTTATAATCAATATGCACTTGATGATTATGCTATGGGTACAAATGCAATTGTTGCTGTACTTTCTTATACAGTAAAATAAAATATTTTAAAAAAGAAAAAAATAAATTTATATTATAATTTTTGAGGGATATGATATGGAAGATGCTATGGTTATCAATAAAAGTTCAATTGAACGAGGTTTTGCTCATGGTGCTATATATGCATCGGAAGTAAGAATTAATTTTTTTGTTGTTGTTATTTGAATTAAATATGAACTGTAAAATTTCTTTTCTTTTTTGTTTTAGATGATTGATTTACAAGAATTAGTTACAGATAAAGTTGATCAAGGCAAACATCAACTTGTTTTTGGTATTATAATTATTAAAAAAAACAAAATTTAATCTTACTTATATTGTTGTTGTTTCTAGCATTAGACACAAAAAATCCTCATTGGCGTCATTTAGATACTGATGGTTTACCTGTTATTGGTTCAACTATACAACCAGATGAAGTTCTTTGTTGTTATTTAAATACATTAACACAAGAATATAAAACAATACGATATCATAAAAAAGAACCAGCACATATTATGTCAGTTACACTAGTTGGTGATGAAGATGGAAAGTTATTAAAATCAAAAGCATGGATTATGTATCGTATTATGGTAAAGTCTCGAATTGATTACTGATATTTGTTGTTTTTTGTTTGTGAAATACAATCTAAAAGAAGTGTTGAAGTATACGAGTAAAAATTTGAATCTCTCCCAGATCGTGAGAAACGTTGTTGATTTAATGTGTGATGTATAATAAACGGGACAAATTTTTTTTTCTCCTTTTTTTTACACTACTGTCCGACATGGTAGAGACTTTATTTTAGGCTTATTCGATAGAGAATGTTCTTCTCTACAAAACTAGTGTCTTTACTTTTGTCGACGAAAAATTTGAAAGATGAACATCTACTCAGTCGTCTAACTGCGACAGTCAAAAAAACAAAACATTCTTCATAAAGATGTGTCACTTTGAAAAACATGGTTTTTCCACGATGCGGCTCAAAATATTGTTAGGTGTTAGTTCAAAGTTTTTTTCTTCTGAGCAACAATAATGGCAGAAACTTTGAAAAAGTCATGGAAGCAGCAAGCATACAATTCTCTAGCCATTGATGCTAAGTACTTTACTTTTAACATCAGTCCTTACACAAATCAATAGATGCCTGCAGAAAATCAGAATTCGCAGTTCGACAATTGGATGGGTACTCATCTTTTTAATTTTGAGCCAACAAAAAAGTAAAGACAATAGTTCTGTAGAACAGGAAATTCTGTATCGAATGAGGCTAAAACGAAACCTTTAATGCATTGAGAAATGCCCTAAAAAGAGGAAAACATTTTGCCCTGTTTATAATGGGCCATCCGTTACGATCACAGACCGTATATTAATAATGTCTCGTCATAATATATGATCTGATTGCTTATTGCATTTCTGGAGAGGATGGTGATGAAGAAATGTGTGCGAAAATGGATAGAATAAAACGTTCTCCTTGTGATTAGTAATAGCAGCTACATCGTGTTTTACATCTTAATCCCATAAAGAGCTTTTTCTTTATGAAAATGAATATTTATTTTTAGCGTACACCTATAATTGGTGATAAATTTTCGTCACGTCATGGTCAAAAAGGTGTTTGTTCACGTTTATATCCAGCTGAAGATTTACCATTTACAGAATCAGGTCTTGTACCTGATATTATATTTAATCCACATGGTTTTCCATCTCGTATGACAATTGGTATGTTATTAGAATTTATGGCAGGAAAATCTGCTGTTTTACATGGTTTATCGCATGATGGTACACCATTTCAATTTAATGATGATTATCCAGCTGTTGATTACTATGGACAATTATTAAAAGCTGGTGAGAAACAAAAAAAGAAAAGCAAAAGATTTTGTTTTTATTTATATTTAAAAAATATTTTTTCTTGTTTTTTTGTCTTTAATGATTATTTAGCTGGATTTAGTTATTATGGAACAGAATCAATGTATAGTGGTACAACTGGTCTTCAACTTGAAGTTGATATATTTATTGGTGTTGTTTATTATCAACGTCTTCGACATTTAGTTAGTGATAAATTTCAAGTAAGGAAAATGGTTTCTTTTTTTTATTCAATATGAATAAAAGAACTATATTTGTTTGTTTTTTCTATTTAAAAAAAATAAAAAGGTTCGTACAACTGGTCCAGTTGATGCATTAACAAATCAACCAGTTAAAGGTCGTCGTCGTGAAGGTGGTATACGTGTTGGTGAAATGGAACGTGATGCATTACTTGGTCATGGTGTTGCTGGTATTCTTCTTGATCGTCTTCTTCATTGTTCAGATGAAACACGTGCATATGTATGTACACGTTGTGGATCATTATTATCATTAGTTAAAACTAAAATTGGTTATGTATGTCGATATTGTTGTGGTTCATCAACAAATACTGTACAACGTGTAACTATACCATATGTATTACAATATCTTATTGCTGAACTTGCTTCTGTTGGTATTAAAACACATTTTGATACACAATCAGTTGTACGAAATTTTGTTTTGTCTTCTCAATGAGATAGACATATGAAAAAAATAAAATGTTTTGTTATTGAAATGAATTGATTTAAGATTTTAATCGAGTTCTAAATGATATATTATAATTTACAAGATTTAATTTGTATAATATCACAATACTTGAATAAGAAAAAAATATTTTTTAAGTTAGACAAGTTTTTGATCGATAAAGAATTGCTATCACTGTGTTTACTGGAAACCTTTTTTTTTCATTAAGTGATAGAAAATAGATATCAAAGTTCAAGTTGAACAAACGTGTTATGATACAAATTATTGAATTTCTTGTTAGGAATTTATAATAATAATAAGATAATATGTATATATACATTATCGTCTATGATTTTTTTCCAACGGAGTCGAAAATTTTTTGTACGTTCTCTTAGAAAAAAAACCTCTTAACCTAGCATTCGAGAAAGTAAGGCCAAGTTTGGTAAAATCATGTTTCTGTTCTTAAAAATTTTTGTTCTTTAAAATGTCTGAGTACCGATTGCACTTTTGACTTAATAAAGATGTTCAAGAGAATAAATTTTTTTATTCACTCATAATTGAAATAACAAATGTGAAACATATCAATGAAAAGCACTTCGCAAATGATCCAAGAAAGTTTATCATGTATATATAAGTAAATCTATAAGTATTCAAACACTTTTTTTTGGAAAAAATTGTTTTATCGGCTTTTTTCATGCTAGTCAGGTTCGAAGAGGTCAGAAAACAGTTTTAACCGGAAGAAGTTGCCGACTTTAATCGGAAATGGTCGAGATTTGGAGCCTTTTCTCGAAACACCTAATGAGAACCACCGATGTTATCACAATATTTTGAGATCATGATTTAGCCCATTAGTAGAAGATCAATACACTAGAACAATCATCAAAAAATTCTTCTTTTGATTAAGATATGTCCGATATATAAATATTTCGAAACACAATATTGTTATAAAATTATAGCAATATACTAAATCTCGGTATTCTGAAACATTCAAATCTCGGTCATTTTGGGCGAAAGTTAACAACTTTTTTCGGCTCAAGCTGTTTTCTGATCACTTCTAACCTAACAAGCATGAAAGAGCAAATAAAAAACCTCTTCTCCAAGAGTGTTTTGAGTATCCATACGTATATAATGAATGAAAGAAAACATGATACTTGAATTATTACTTCAAACTATAAGATAATAAATGTTGCACTAAATTCTTTGTTTTTGTTCCAATTGAGACTCAAAACAATAACTTTAAATATAATTTGGAATAGAGACAAGCTCAATACAATATGGTATGATACAATTAGTAAAAGACGTCATTGAAATATAAGTAAAAAAATATATGCATTGAATTTTCGGTTTCGTACTTTACGGACAAAAATATAGAAATAAAAATTATTCATTTCAATATTCTATTTATTCATCTTTTAAGGACAACAGAGTAATCATTATAGCATTATTATTGTTACTAAGAAAATAGCTGACTATAAACAAGCTGAATTATTCTGATATTCATTCACTCGAATTATACAAACATTACTTGACGATGGAATCCATAGAATTTTTTTATGTAAAGAAACTGATTGACTTTTACTAACAGTGTATAATACAGCTTTATTGTGACAAATTTAATTCAGTTACTATTGAATTACAAATGCAAAATATATTCTAATTCATTTTCATTTTTTTTTAGTTTTCAAATACACTTAGAGATATTTTTTTTGCTTTATTAGATTATAGTTGAGACGAAGTTACGTTAACTTATTCATTAATGAGAATTATGAGGAAAAAAAATGTCACATGTTGAGACATGTGATCCGTATCTCTAGTTTGAGAAATGTAAAATCAGGAGAAAGATTAAAAGGATGATTCCTAAAATCTTGAAAAATTTTCATTTTTTTTTGTAATTCTTTTGTTCACCAATTCCCAAAAAATGCTTAGTCGCTTCCTCCGCTCGTCAAAATTCAGTCAACTTTAGCAAGAACCTTGCAATCGACCTACCCCTTCCTGATTCTGACAACATCGCAATATTTCTGTGTAAACAAATTAGATCATATTAGCTTTGACTCATATGTATTTGATTATAGATGAAAATGCTTTTGCGTTTTAATTTTTGAGTAAAAATGTAATTTACATTTGTTGAATCCATATACAATGGAATCATTTGAAACTCTCCATTTAGTATTCTCTTTTAACTTCATTTATTCATAGAAAGAATCTTTATATGTTCTTTTCTTATTATACAATTTTATTTGACGATCAATACGAATTCTTTATTCGTTAAGGATTACAACTGTTATAAAATATCGATTAATTTTTATATTATACAACTAATAAAATCAAATGCATATAAAGTTTATTCCGTTTACGTGCATCTAGTTTGCATATGAAGAATATAATCAAAATACACATGAGAATATCAAAATGAATAAATTGATTTTTCATATTATTGTTGCCATTTCATTTACACTCATGATCAGAGTTCAAAGAGAAAAGAAAAATATCCATACAACGAAAAATAAATATAATTAGAAATCAACAAATAAAGAGGAAAAGAAAAAAATCCTTGAGAATTTACTTGATGGCCTTCATTTTATATTTCAATGATTCAATGTATGCAAACAAAAGACAAATTTCGAATATAAGTATTGCTCATTGTTGATAAACTACCATTCTTAAATAAATAATACTCACTAGACAGAAGTAGATAAATTGTATTGATGTTGAGAAATTTAAATAGTCATATTTGTTCTTTTCAGTGAGTGACAAAGATAAAAAACAAGAGAAATCTTCGAACGATGATGAAAATAAAAACGAAACTAGAATTAATATTCCACTACCATCACCACCGGATGGAAATTGGAAAACGATTCAAGTTGAAGTTTTATATGATGAAGAAAAATGTGATTTAAATCGATATGATTTAGATACTGTTTATAAAATACTCGAGTAAATACAATAATTTTTACTATGATATCTATTTGATTTTATTTAAATATATATATACAGATCATCACCAAATGGTCTTACCGATGATCAAGTTAAAGAACGTATCGAAAAAGTAACTTTTCTTTCATTTTAATACACAAAAAAAAACTTCAAATTTTTTTAACATATTTTTCAGTTTGGTGAAAATAAAATTGAACATAAAGAACGACATCCAGTTATTCAATTTCTTCTTTTTATGTGGAATCCACTTTCCTGGTATATTTTTCTCTTTACTTAAAACACTCTCTTATAATACATACTTCTTTCTAGGGTAATGGAAGTTGCTGCTATTGTTGCTATTGCTTTAAGTAATGGTGATGGTGAACCACCTGATTGGCCTGATTTTGTTGGTATACTTTTACTTCTTTTAATTAATGCTACAATTGGTTATATTGAAAAATATCGAGCTGGTAATGCTGTTAAAGCATTAATGGCTTCATTAGCACCAGAATCTCGTGTTAAACGTAATAATAATTCATGGACAACAATTGAAGCTAGTCAACTTGTACCTGGTGATATTATTGCTATTAAACTAGGTAATATTGTACCAGCTGATGCTCGAATAATATCATCATTAGGTGGAATTATTTCAATTGATCAAGCAGCACTAACTGGTGAATCATTACCAGTAACAAAAAAAATAGGTGATATATTACTTGCATCAACAACATGTAAACAAGGTGAATGTGAAGCAATAGTTATATCAACAGGAAAATATACACAATTTGGTCGTGCTGCTCAAATGATTGGTAGATCAAAAGATGAAATGGGTCATTTACAAAAAATTTTAGCTAAAATTGGTAATTTTTGTATTGTTAGTATTTCTATTTTTATTATTGCTGAAATATTTGTTATGTATATTGGATTTCGATATAGTTATCGACGAGGTATTAATAATATATTAGTTTTACTTATTGGAGGATTACCTATTGCCATGTGAGAAATAATAATAATAATAATAAAATGTAAATAAAGATTTTCTTTTATTGAAATTTTCTAGGCCAACAGTATTATCAGTTACTCTTGCTATTGGTGCAAAACAATTATCTAAGCATAAAGCAATTGTAACTCGAATTACAGCTATTGAAGAACTTGCTGGTGTAACTATTCTTTGTTCAGATAAAACTGGTACATTAACACTTAATAAATTACTTATTGATAAAGAAACAATTATTAAATATACAAATATTGAAAATGATGATATTATTCGATATGCTACTTATGCATGTAATCGAGAAAATCCTGATGCAATGTATGTTGAGTTTAGAAGTATACGTATATTTATATATTTATTTATTTATTTTGTATTATAGTGATACATGTGTATTAGAATCATATGGTAATGCTGATTCAATAAATGATTTAATTATAGTTAAATCATTTATCCCTTTTGATCCAACAACAAAACGTACTGAAGTAACTTATCAAGATAAATCTGATTCAAAAATTTATCGAGTATCAAAAGGTATGCCTGATGCTATACTACATTTATGTGAAACAACAGAACAAGTTGATAAAGTACGACAAGATGTTAATGAATTTGCTAATCGAGGATTACGTGGTTTAGCTGTTGCTTTATCAAATGGAAATGAAAATTTTAAATTAATTGGACTTTTACCAATATTTGATCCACCAAGAAATGATACAGCTGAAACAATTAAAAAAGCACTTGAATTAGGTTTTTGAATTTCTCATTAGTTTGTTTTGGTTTTTTTTTTAAATAATTTATTTATTTTTAATTAGGTGTACAAGTAAAGATGATTACTGGTGATCAATTAGAAATTGCTAAAGAAACAGGCCGTCGTTTAGGTATGGGTGATAAAATGTATGTGTATGAAAATATAATTCATGATAGAGATAAATCATCAAATAATGAAGACGAAATAAATAAAATTATTTATGATGCTGATGGATTTGCTAGTGTATTTCCTGAACATAAATTTGAAATCGTTAAAAGACTTCAAGATATGGGTCATCTTGTTGCAATGACTGGTAAAATTTTATTTCATTTTTTTTTTAAATATTTTCTTTTATTAATTAAAGGTGATGGAGTCAATGATGCTCCAGCATTATCTAAAGCTAATGTTGGTATTGCTGTTGCCAATGCCAGTGACGCAGCTCGTTCTGCTGCTGCTATAGTTTTAACTGAACCAGGTCTATCTGTTATTATTCATGCTGTACGTGGATCTCGACAAATTTTTGTTCGTATGACAAGTTATGCTATTTATACATGTTCAATTACAATACGTATAATTGTTTCATTTGCTTTACTTATATTTATATTTCGTTATGATTTTCCACCATTTATGATATTAATTATGGCTATATTAAATGATGGTACAATAATGACAATATCAAAAGATCGTGTTGAACCATCACAACAACCAAATGAATGGCGTTTAAAACGAATATTTATATCAGCTATTATTTATGGTCTCTATTTATCGGCATCAACAATTGTTTTTTTTGCAATTATTATTCAAACAAATTTTTTTCAAAGTCATTTTGGTGTTGATACTATAATACAAACATCAGATAATGGTTATGGACATTCACATCTTCATTCAATAATTTATTTACAAGTATCATCAATAAGTCAAGGTTTAATATTTATAACACGTTCACATGGTTTCTGTTTTACAGAACGACCAACATTATTATTAATTGCTGCTTTTATTATAACACAATTATGTGCAACACTTATTGCTGTTTATGCTAATTGGGAATTTACAGATATACGTGGTTGTGGATGGACTTGGGCAGGTAAATCATTATGATTATTTATAACAGAAAAAAAGATAAGATATGAATTTTGTCTTTTTTTTCTTTAGCCATTATTTGGATTTATAATCTTATTTGGTTTGTTCCACTTGATTATATTAAATTTAGTCTTCAAGCTATATTTAGTCGTAGCTTACATGTTATAAAACCATTCGAACATATACATCGTCGTCTCATTGCATCAAAACAAGCTAAAGCAACGGTTTTACCATTGGAAATAATTCAAAAAACTATTGATGAACGTCGTGAACAATTAAGACAATTATCACAACGAGAAGTACGTGAAGTAAAACCAACAACATTCGATCAATTTACACAAACTGGATCTTCTTTTTATTCACCTTATACGGATACATTATCAGCTTTAAGAAAACGAGATCCACTTTTAAGATCAATATCATTAACTTAATTGATGTCATTTTTTTTTATTCTTATATTATATATGTATATGTGTTTATTTTAATTTCGCCAACAAATAAATATATGCTTGTATATGCTTAACGAAAAAACAATTGTTTTTCTCTATTTATGAATTAACTGAATGTACATATTGTTTTGTCTTTGTCGTTGTTTAATATATCTAACTGATCTACATCGAAATAGGTCAATCGCTTTAGGTTTAGTGCATAATCAGGACGTATTATTTTCTCATCGAGAAGATGAAATGACTTGGTTTTTTAATGATAAACATGGAACTATACGAATCATATGCATGTTGTATAGTGACATCACAGATGTTAAATATTATTTATGCGATGCCATTGGTTATCACATCTTGCAGCAGAAAGAAACTGATTGATTGTAGCGTGTAGTGAAGAATTCTACTGAAAATAGGTCATGAATTTTAAAAAAACTAAAAGATTATTTAAACATAATAATCTATTATGATAACAGTTCAATCCCTGAATGATACTATCTCTTATTTTCATTTTGTTATAAAATAACTGTCTATTTTTCAATAGAAGTGTAATCATAACAACAGACAATTGAAAATAACAAATGTACATTTATATTATCAAATAAAAATATTCTTTAATTATTTTTTAATAATTTTCTTGTTATCCTATAATATCTGAGAATTTTTTTTTTTTGTTGTCTTATAATAAATGATTTGTTGTTGTTGTTTTTTTTGATAGACTATAATTTACAACAAAAATATGGATGATGATTTTCTTGCTGAACATGTTCTACCTTTAATAAATCTACATAATCAAGATGTAGATATATTAAGTGAACAAATGATTGCTTCGATTGATAATAAAATTCTGCATTCAGCATCATCATTGATACCAGAAACCGATTCAGAAATAACATTAAATGCAACAAATGAACATGTTGAATTAACAAGTAAATTTTTTAATAATTCTCAATTTTCCGATATTCGTCTTCGTGTTGGTACAAATATTTATTATGCGCATAAATTTATTTTGGCTAAATCAAGTGATGTATTTGCTACACTTCTTTATTCGCAACATTGGACATCAAATCAATCAGAAATTTTACTTGAAGAACAAGATGAATGTCAAGGAGATGTTTTTGAAAAGTAAATTCAATCTATTATCTCTTTTTTTTTATATTTTTTATATAATATAAAATAAAAATTTTTTTAAATAGATTTCTTAAATTTTTTTATACAGCAAAAGTCACACTTCATGAATCTATTATCATTGGTTTATTATGTCTTGCAGATAAATATAATGTACAATCGTAAGTATCAAAAATTATAAAATGATTTCTTAATTTTATTGTTTTTTTTGAATAAATATTAGTCTTCGTAATTTATGTACACAATATATGATAATGAAAGCTAAACCTCCTAATGTTCGTAATGGTATTGCATGGTATTCTGTAGCTAAACAATTTTCTCTTGATGATTTACGTAATGTTTGTATTAAAACTGTTGCTTGGAATATGGAATATCTATTATCTAATATAAATCAAAATGAATGGTATCAATGTGAATTTGATTTTATTCGTGATCTTCTTTCAACATCAAATCTTGTTATTACAAATGAATATCGTTTATATACATCATTAAGTGATTGGCTTTTAGCACGTTCATCTGATAATCTTATATTATCATATGCTTGTGAACTTTTACCATTAATACGTTTTTCACAAATGTTACCTATACAATTATATCAAATTGAACAATCATTTTTATATCAAAAAAATAATAATCAACAAATTCAAGATTTACTTAAACGTTTATTATATCAAGCTTATCGTTTTCATACATTAGCATCATTAAGAAGAGATATTGATAAACCAGAATTTTTACCATTAGAATGGTATTTACCACGAGAATATACAGAAATGAATATAACGTAAATATAATTTTCTTTTCTTTTTATATATAAATTGATTTTGTAATTGAATATATTTATATAATAATTTTAGTGATCGTGTTGATATTCAATCAACACTTCGTTTTGGTATTCAAGTTGATGTTCAAACATGTTCATCACCTGTTCCATCGACTGAACGTACTGCAGATTGGAAAATTGTTTATCGTAAACGTAGTCATGATAAATGGACACTTAAAATACATCGACATGATGCATTAAATGAAACTCATGCACAAGTAACAGCAATTATTTATGATTGTGAACGACGTGTTTTACAAGTTGATCAAAGTGAAACATTTATATTTACAATATCAAATCAATATGATCTTGAAATTGTTTTGAATAATCCATATGAAGCTAAAGAATTATATCTTCTTATAAAACCTGTTATTTCTTAAATAGCTGTTTGCTTTTGTTGTATATAAAATTTTCTAGTCAAATCAAATTAAATTTAGAAAAAAAAATCATCTTTCATGTATTGATTTAGAATATTCTTTTAATATTCTAAATCAAATGCGTTTCAATTGTATTCTATCACATTCTAACACGAAATCAGTATGCAAAAAAAAAATACAAAGAACTGAGAGTAAGATTATTCGTTGATATTTGCTTTCTTTTTAGATATATGTTAGCATTGAAAATCTACTTTTGCTCTTCTTTATAGAAATAACAAAACAGATGAAAGTCTTACGAAGTAAACAGTTTGCTATACGAAAAAAAAAACAAGCTCGAGAGATTTATACAGTTGATAGTCAGGATCGAGAAATTTGCTGATGAAGCAAGAAGTGTCGTGTCTGTGAGATTCTTGCGACCTAAGTATAACCTTTGTTATGTATCAACAAGACTATTTTCTTTTGTGTTGTTCTATTTTATTTTTAACTTTTAATAAAAAAACAAAATAAGTAAATAAAATAACTACAACGAAATTAAATATAATTTCAAATCTATTTTCATGAAACATACATACATATTATTAGAATTCATTTTTCTCATAGTCATCCCTTGGAATTGATAATAATTAATCTGTTGTCAAGTTCTCTATTTTTGGAAATCCCACAATCAATTATAGTTCGATTCATTAATGTGTCAATAAATGCATTATTTTTATTCCAATATGTTAGCTACTCTGATATTAACATGCAATTCATACATCTCTCAATGCTGGCTGCCTCGAACCAGCACTGATGGAGAAGTACGAAGACTTTTAAAGAAATATATTGAAATATGCGAAAATACGAACAAGTAAAAACTAGCTGGAAAAAGTAGGGAGAAGTAATGAAGCCTGCCTTTTCCCTCTCAGGTTGTTTAACGTTAAGTATGTCATTTCTTTTAGCCGAGGCACACCCTAATTGTATGATTGAAAATTGATTGATTTAACCTTGTTGAGGAAATAATGAAAATCATTAGGCATCTTTTCTTTTTTTCATCATTTTCATGTCGATAATGGCTTCTATCATCATGTGAATCACATAATAGAATTGAAATCTTACACTACTCATAAATATGGTTCACTTCATATAATACGTTATTAGAATTTATTTCTTAACTTAATATGAGTTACAGCATATTTTTAATTGTTGTTATTTATTTATAAAAGATTTTGAAAGTTTTCTTTTGATTTTTAACTACGATGCTATTTTAATTCAGAGAATGTAGAATTATTAAACTCTTCCATAGCTTCTTCGCATCTGATTATATTATAATAATATAAGAGCAATAAAATCCAAAGACAAAAGATTCCGAACTCAGAAATCATCGAATGAACTAAGGATCCGGTAGAATCGTGAAAGTTTCGCATTGGGTGACCTAGTATGTAATAGATTATGATTTATGTAAACGACTGCTCATGAGGCCTAAAAGAGCCAGTATGGCATAGTTTGTGATCGTGGTAATATGATGCTCTAGCAATCATCAAATTTGTTTGTTCTATTACTTGATATTTTACCTGTCGATATCAGTGTTAAAGCAATCTAAATAAGAAAATTACCTTGAATATATTTTCATAATTTACCAATTGATATTATTTTTAAATTAAATGTAAATTAAGAGGAAATCATTTTATTATAGCACAATAATTTAACGACATATATTGTATTTTACTCAAATCCAAATTAAAAGAAAATGAAATATGTTGATTTGATTGTTATGTGTTCAACAGGAACCATGTTGTTCTATTATTCGAAAATGATATTGATAGATGTAGCACTAGCCTAAATTAAGCTTAATCTATTCAAAGAAATAGAGATTTTCTGCTATTTGTTTAATATCCATTCGAAAATATTTCATATGAAAATGCTATTAAATATCTTAGGCTTCTTCTTCTGATAGTCGAAAAAGACAAGATAGAACAGACTAAATGTTGTTGAATTCGACGAGCTGTCGACAGTTAAATACTATGAGGTTGTTTCAGAACCATATGGCACCCGACCGGGCATTCCTTAGTCAACTTTGACTTTTCAACAGCTTATTATAATGTAATCATTTACTTTTTTGTAGTTAGACTTTGATACATGTATGGAATATAATAATTAGATAGTTGAATCATTCTGAACTTATGATAAGCCTATCTTGAGAAAACTTCTACACAATATATCATTACAATCATCCGTATTATTTAAAGAGTAGATGAATGTCTATAATGGGCAGTCATACAAGTTCAGAAAAGAATAAATTGAAAACAAATAAAAATAAGCTTTTACACTCGAAAAATATTTTTTAAAATGATATATTATCTATTTGTATCAATGAAAAACAAATGCAAAACAACTATTTGAGTCAGTTAATTAAGGTAAAAACAAGATTGGCCTTTATACATGTAGAATATTATGAGATGATTTTGTTTTTCTATTATTCAATCGAAAATGAAAACATTATTCTTATTACATTTCGTTGTCATTTTATTGTTTAAAACATTTTTCTTCTCATCTTTTTTTATTTAGCATCTTTTAAATTTATGTCTTATCTTTGTTTAGAAGTACTATCATTATCTGGTGTTAATCGTGCCATAATCACTAAAATATCATCTGGTTTAACATAAAAACGAACAGCATGATTAACTAGATCATTAGCAACATCTTTTAACAAATGATTCTGAAAAGCAAAAAAACAAAAAAAAAGATTAATTTCTATTAAAAATAAAAAGAAAAAATATACTTTAGAAAGAATTCTTTCAATCAATTGATCAGGAACATTATCAAATAGACCGTCAGTAGATAGAATAATTATATCATCTAATGTTAATTGAAAATTTTGACAAATAGCATCAAGACTTCTAAACAAAAAAAAATATTGATAAAGCCTTTTTTTGTTGTTTCTCTATGGTTTTTACATGGTGTAAAGTTATTAAAAGTAAATTAGAAAATTTTCTCTATAATAACGGTATTGAAATATTACAAGATAAAAAAAAAACTTACGATATTTGTGTATAATTGAGTCCTTTTCTTCTTAATGATGCTGTCCATGGATATACATCCAATTGTCTCGGACAATCACCATTCATTTTTTGTGAACGTGATCGATAAACAACACGACCTTTTCGAACAATAACATAACCTGAATCGCCAATATTTACCGAATTAAGTTGACCTGTACCACAATCAATACCAAGTACACATGCTGTAGCACTGCCTAATTTTTTTTTTTTTGTAATTGAAAATTTTCCGATGAACAATAAGTAATGAAGAGTAAAAAAATTAAAAATACATACCAAAACAATTTTCAATTTGAACACGATCAAATGCATGACATAAAAGACGTTTAGGTTCAGTTGTTGCATATTTTCCTGTATGAGCCAAATCTGAACAATGCCGCATTAATGATTCAGAAAAAAGACGAGGATCAAAACCATACATTGAATTACCACCAGCACCATCCGAAATTCCTAATTTTAATTAAGATTTTTTTTTCATTAATTTTGAAATATTAAAAAACAAACAAAGAAAAAAATAATACCTAAAAAAGTTTGTTGATTATGCCGCATTGTAAATCCAGCATCATCTCCAAAACATCCATTTGTTAAAGAAAAATTTTCATTTGGTACAGGTAATCGTGTATTTTTTTTCATACCACATGTTGCAAATTCAAGTGAAAGTATTTGATAATTACCAGATAATATTGATGTAATTGGTTTTTCATGACCATGTTTTGTATGATGATGGTGTCGTCGATAATGATGATGATATCGATAAATATCACTTAATGGTTGAGAATGTTCAGATAGTTTAATAAGTTCACTAAAAAGTTTATTTGAATAAAAACTATCTGTAATATCTACATAATCTGGTTCATGATGACGATGATTGTGATCATGAGAAGGTGAACTACTTAATTGTTTGGTTGAATTTGAAAGTAATTTTTCTTCAGTAACTTTCTTAGAAGTTGTTGATGGTTGATGGTATCTATTAAGATAATGTTTCAGATTTTCAACATCACCATCAGATAATTTAAATGTAGAACGATTATTTGATTTTTTTGGTGATGTTGATTTAATAATATCTTTACCAATATCTTCTAAACGAATAATTTCAAAATGTGCATCAGGCATAGTTGTTTCACTGACAATATGAAACAACCTTCACTCAACGATATTATTTGGCCTCTAAATCAATAATCCACCATATAATGAAATATTTTTGTATATTGTTCGTTAAAACGTTTGTATTTGTGTCTCACTATGAATATGTATTTGTGTGTGTTGCATGACTGATTCAACAGAACGAATAGCGAAAGAAAAAAAAACCCGAGTGAACATATGAAAAATGGTAGAATCGCTCGACCGGAACAATAAGTAACTATGACATTCATATATAAACGGCTAGGACATTTTCTCTTGCTCTTTTTTCCTTTTTTTTTTGCTTTTATCATGTCCTATAACTAACGATATAGACAAGATGTTGTGTGATAAATAAAAAGTCTAAAGATGAGATGTCCTTGTCTTGTATACATGTGCTGACAAGGCTAACGAAAGTTGGTTTTCAAGGTAGTTACATGGGAGATCATTTTTTAGATAAAAAAAAAAATTTTTTTTTATTATATATTCATGGTATTTCATTTAGAAAAAGAACTGATTGTCGATTGTATAAATTTGTGAGAGAAAATATCAAATTTAATCTTTGGGTGTTGTAATTATTTTTCACGTAATGCATTATATTTTGTTCAAAATAATTGTATAATAAGCGTAAACATAAATTTTTGTATCATCCGGGCAAGATGTTAAGTTGCAAATATAACATTCGATATCTAAAGTATTCAATCTTCTTTTATATCACACTGAGATATCCAGGTAAAGGAGCTGTACACATACCTGGATACTCATTCAAGGATGAAATATGTGCAGAAAAAGAATATAGATTAAATCTTATTGCTGCGACGGTAACATGATTTTCATTGTCGAGTATTCGTATAGAAAATTTTGTAGTTATGTACTTCATTGCAGTAAGCATATCTCGTTCGTATTCATTTTAATAACAAATACATGTAATTTTCAAAATGGAGATCAAATTGTGGTAATTCTAAAGTAAGAGTTTTTCCTAGATTTATTT
>CAJNOL010000438.1:0-138458 GCA_905250125.1 Rotaria sordida
GGAAAATGTAGCGTAGATGGGAGTGGCAACACGTCAATGAAACACCATTATTTTCATTGTTTCTTTACTTACTTGGTTATACAGAGATTGGATTTTATATCCAGTGTTTGAGTGACAAACGTCGATACTTGTATCGGCGTGATCTGCTTCAAGGAAAGAGACAGGTGGGGAGTTTGGCTGGGGCGGTACATCTATCAAATGTTAACGTAGGTGTCCAAAAGTTGACTCAGTGCGGACAGAAACCACACATTGAGTAAAAGGGCATAAGTCAGCTTGATTTAGATTTTCAGTACGAATACAGACGGAGAAATCCGGGCCTATCGATCCTTTTGATTTAACGAGTTTTTTGCAAGAGGTGACAGAAAAGTTACCACAGGGATAACTGGCTTGTGGCGGCCAAGCGTTCATAGCGACGTCGCTTTTTGATCCTTCGATGTCGGCTCTTCCTATCATTGCGAAGCAGACTTCGCAAAGTGTTGGATTGTTCACCCACCAATAGGGAACGTGAGCTGGGTTTAGACCGTCGTGAGACAGGTTAGTTTTACCCTACATTGGATTTTGTCATTGATATAGGAATCGTACTTAGTACGAGAGGAACCGTACGTTCGGACATTTGGTTTACGTATTTGTTCGAAAGGACAATGATGCGAAGCTACCATCCGACGGCTTACAACTGAATGCCTCTAAGTTGTCACTAAATCCTTAATTAGACCAGTGGTCGTATGGAAGACATTGATATTGTATTTTTCTTATGCTAGGAATGAAGTAGACTTTATTCGTATAGCTTCGCTGAACAGAGAAATGATGTAAATTTGAAGTGTATTTGTGTGCAAGTTTTTGACATTGAGACACGTTTTACATAGCTTTGAATACTAGCAGAACATTGTTTTGATCTCTAATGCATATTCAACGGATTCCGATGATAGTAATCGACTTTCAAGGAATAACTTAAAATATATTTTGAAAACAAAAAACAAGCGAATAATTACACAGATATTTGATAATAGTTATTGAAAAGAAAATTTGGATAGAAATACATCTTTTGCATCCATAAATCGAACAGAAACTCTTTCAAGACGACTAATAAAATTTAAATCATGACTTGAATCAACATTATGTGATAATTCATGACAGGCAACCATAAAATAAAAATTAACTATAGTACGAACAATAGGAATGGATGATGAAGTATTATGAATGTATGGTTTAAGTTCATCGACAAATACTTGTTCAAAATAACGAAGATTGAAGAATAATGCACCATTACTATTGAAAGCAATACGAGCTAAAAATAGAAACAAGAAAATGATTGTGAAATTCAAGCTAGTGATCTCTTATATAATTACCACTATCAATATCACGAAATAGATGCATTGTTTGCACAGACATGTTAAAAACATCTTTTGCAAGACCAGATAGTAACCAAGCCAATTGTTTGCCCTGATCAATCATGGTTTCAGTTAGGGTTACATTCCGATCAATATAAAGAGAAATTCCATGAAGATAATGATCATAACGAATCATAGTTGAAGCTGGAACAAATTCACATGAATTATTACTTTCATTTCTAGAATGTTCTGATTGATTAAATTCGGTTGCAGAATAGGATCGACTTGTTCGAATCATTGCTTCAATGTCAGCTTCATCAGAAGATTTATATCGTCCGAAATGATTGATACAATCTCTTTCAACTATACTTGAAATATTATCAACAGAATTATTTGGAAGAGAAGAAGGAGAATATCGAATAGGAACCAAAAAACTAAATCAAAAAAGGTATTTAAGAAATCTGAATGATAATCAAGTTGTTACTATAGATCCTACTCTTTCAAACTTTGAAAAAATCCTCGGTGTACTTGATCGTTTTGTTGATGTTGCTCTAGTTTATGATTTATTTGCTGTACTTCTTGTAATTGAAATGACTGTTCTTGATGTTGTAATGATGGTTTTTGTACATTCTTCTCGATTTTTGTTTGTTCATTTTGCAATGCCAATTTGATTGCTATGAAAAGAATTTAACTATTAACTAATTGAAAAATGTCAGTTACACTTACGTTGTTGTTGTTGTTGTTGTGCAATTTTTAACAATCGATCTACAGGAATTCCACGTCGTTTGAGCGTTTCCAATGGTGAAGCAAGTTTGTCACTGATAGAATGAACTAATGCATCAAGTGGTTTTTTATAAACAAATCGTGTTAATTCAGTAGCAATATC
Organism: Rotaria sordida; assembly: GCA_905250125.1. Lineage (NCBI taxonomy): Eukaryota > Metazoa > Rotifera > Eurotatoria > Philodinida > Philodinidae > Rotaria > Rotaria sordida. The sequence continues at coordinate 2,215 of CAJNOL010000438.1, forward strand.
GATGTAATCGAGAGTTGGAATATCTTTTTGAATATATAAAGTAACTTTATTTTTTTCATGTTCCAATGCACATGAACTGCATTCAATTGACTTCAATTAACAAAATATTATTGTATTATTCGAATAGAAATGTAAAAAAATCTTACATTTAGTGTGACTGTTCGATTCTGAAAAGTTAATTGACATTGAATTCCTTCAGTTTCATAAACAAAAAATTTTGTTCGTAGTAATTCAATACCTTTTTCATCAATATTGTCCATCCGCTCTCCCTATAGAAAAAAAATAAGAAATATATATTGAAAATAATTATTTTTAAATAATAAACGTTACTCTATTATTAACAAATAACATATCCAAGCGATAATGAATTAGATCGTGTAATTTCTTGCTTCTTTCTGTTGCAAAAAACTTTCCTAAAAAAAAGTTCGAACTATTTTTAATATTAATCTACAAAAAATATTAACCTTTATGCATCAACGTTCGTTTAACACTTTCTGACAACCATTTTGATCCAAATAGTTCGTATAATTTAGTTAATTCTGGTTCATCAGGTGCACATAATGGTCGAAGATCAATTGCAGATTGATGATCATCATCCAAATAAATATCTGTTGGTTTAGCAATTTTGAAAACTCGTTCTCTATTTCCATCAGATCGTTCGATTATTTGATAAGCTAAACACCATGGTTTATTAATTAAACGACTTCGTAGTGGTTCAACATTCAAATGTTGTGCAACATTTGATACAGCAGCTAATTGTTTCAAACAATTTGTATAAATATACAATTTAGCTGATATCATATCATTAGTATAGTCTTTCATTTGAGCAAAATAAGATGCTTGCCGTTCAATCAATAAATCAGCCAGATTTTCGGCTGATGGATAAGAAAGAACTCCAATACTAAGAAGAAATGAATTAGCTGAACGACCATAATCTAAATAATCAATAAGACCATGTGTTGCCGTATCATCTATAGCGTTGATATCTTTATCAGGAGACGCTTCACCAGTTGATGAACATTTTGACCGAATAAATACTTGAGATGGTTTTACAAAAATATTACTTCCTGAAATATATTAAATTTAGGTATGATTATTTATTAAAATGATAAAAAACAAACCGGGTAAAGGAATAAATGCTCTATTAGAAATTCTTTGAATAAATGCTCTATTAAGACCCTCTAACTTATTGAAATAAGAAAAATATGTTGGAGCAGATTCAACAGTTAATAATTGATTTCTTCTTTCCATTAAAATATCAAAAGCCATGGCTAGCGGAGGACGCTGTTTCACACCAAGTAATCCAATATCAAAATATTGTGAAAAACATCGAAGCACATCAGGAAGTAAAGATGGACATAATGGTCCTGGTTCTAATTTTACAAATCAAAATAAATATTATTCCAAATAAAATCTAAAACAAACCTTTAAAAACAACTTCAGGCGTGGTTAATATAACTTCTGTTGATTGATTTACATCAGGAGAAGATGATGGAAGGAAAGGTATTTTAATATTTGCATTTTTCCATACTTTGGAATAATATTGTTGAAAATTTTCTGCGAAAAAAACAAGTGCATTTGGTAATTTATATTCCACTTTTGTTTTTGATCCATGATAATGTTCTTGATCAATTCGAGCGATTAATTTATGTAAATCTGGTACTTCTCTTACACCAAGTTCTTTAAGAAAAGAATATTCTTGTGAACGTGGATTAATATCCAACCAATCTATAATTGGTAACTGATTCCATTGAAGACGATTAGCTACTGATGGAAAATGAAGATCACATGGTTTATGTTTACGTTTCGTTTCACTATTGGATTCTAATGTTGTTCCTATAGAAATAATGAAAACCGAACACAATATATCTATTTACCAAGATGAAAAAAACTAACCTATAATACATGGATTCTGTTTTAATGCACGAAGATCATTGTCACTCATATTTTTACGTTGTTGCAATACATCTTGAATAAAAGTTTGAAGCGTTTGTGAATCATCTGATGAACTATTCGATTGAATCGTTAAATTATTTGTTGATGTTGGAACATGAATTGTTCGACATCCGATTGATTTAAGAAATTCAATGGATACTGGATAATCAGTTGATTCTTGTTTATCTTTCTGATTCTTATCAGTCGAAATTTGTGGGATGTAAAGTGTAATTATCGGTAAATTGGCAGATAAACTGGATGATCGAATATATGATTCATTAGGTGAATTCATTCCCTGATTTGTTGGAATGCATTTTAGATTAGATAATATACCTTTTATTTTGTTTGATTCTGTTTCATTAAATTGATTCCAACGTTGAGAAATGAAACTAAGAATAATTCGAGATGTATTCTCATTCTGAAAGAGATGTTGTTGATTTTCCACAAGGTAAAATTCAATCAAATTTTTCATGGAAATTGCCGATAATGATAATCGTCTTTGTAAATCTTCCCGAGATATATGACTCACGACATTTGATGGTAATACATTTGGCGGAAGCGGTAGAGATGATAAATTCAAAGTATCATAAAATTCAATTTTTTCTAATTTAATAATAGATGATTGACGAGTTTCACGGTAACGTATTTTTAACAGGATTTGTTTCATGTAAGATTTATTATTAATATCATTACTACATAACCAACGAAGTAATCCAATGAATTCATCAAATTCTAGAATAGATTCATGAGCTTTCACTAAAATTGTATCATGATCAATTTCTTCAATCCATTGACGTTTTTTTAATGCTTTAAAAAAATCATTTTTCCCAATATCGAATGGAACAAGAGGTACAGGAAGAAACGATTGAATATGTTTAGAAGTTGTAAGAAAAGCTTGTGTAGATGAAATCAAGGAAAGATGATGCTCGGATGGAGATCGTTTCACTGGAACAAGAACATCTTTATCCGATGAGAAGAATCCATCAAGCAGAATACGACCTTGAAAAACAACAACAAAAGAGTATAAGAAATAAAAATGAACATAATATACAAACCAATATCTTTATTTGGTGCTGATGGTTGAAATGCATAAAGAGAAAGAATAGCATTGAGTTGCTGATTTGATTGTTGTGAAGTATTATTAACAACATCAAGAATTGTTTGATCATAAATAAATTTAACAATTTTTCCAATACATGTTAAAAGTTGTTCATTCCATATAGAAATATATGGATCTTGCAAATCAATGTTTTCACGTTCAATAGTTGGAATTAAATGACTAAATACATGCATGCCTATACCTGTTGATTGTTGTGTTGCTAAACCAATAAATATTTGACCACACGGAATGATTTCTCCATCATGAATTTTAAATGGAATCAATCCTTTTAATATTTGATTATTTAAATTATTATTTGTTAATGTTTTCCATTGCTCGTCTTCAAATATCTAAGAAAGAGAAACAAAACAGAATACAAAGATACATGTAAATATAATGAAACATACATTATTTGATGGAAATAAAAATTCAATATGTATAGTAGAAGGTAAACTTTTTTTCAGAACATCTTGAATTTGTTTATGAAAGCCTTTATCAATAATTACTTCAGCTTCGACATCAATATGATTAAGAGTTATGGATGAATTATTTACTATAGAAAACGTTTCTTCAGTTTGTACTAATGACTTTAAACGAAGTAAATTATGTTCATTGTTGGAATTGATTTTTTTTGCTCCTGTTGATAATTTCGTTGATGATAAAGTTTTTCTTGTTTTATTAGCTTGAAAAACAATAGTACCGTTTATTTTAATAATTAATTCATTTATATATTTAGTAAAAGCAAGAACTTTTGTGAAATAAGCTTTTAGTTGTATTAAATCCAAAGTAGGTACTATTTCATTTGTTATTGTATTTTTTTTTGATTTTGTCCGTCTCTTGCTTTTGACGTGTACTTTCCTATTTTTAGTATTTTTATTATCTATTTCGTTTGTTTCTAGTATTGGTTTTGTTTGTAGAATATATTTATTCTTCATAGAAAGAATGATTGAAGTTGATGATGATTGTTCATCAAATGGTAATTCTTTTCGGAATGTTGTTAATGATTTTCCATTTTGCCAAACGAATGCTAAACAGTGCTTTCCAGATTGAATCATTGGTCGCTCAGAATAAGAAAAAACTGAAAAGAAACCAACGCCAAATTGTCCAATAGCATCAACATTGGTATTTCCTTCAGCTATGGTTATCACTCTTTTCCAATCATCTTCACTAAACACATGACCATTATTTACTGCACGGATTTCAGTTATTACACAATTATTAAAATCATTTTCAGTTGGAGTTTGATCATTTTTGTCTGGATTAGAATAAATTGTATTTACTCCGAAATGGTTTTTAATCGATTGTCCAATACCTTCCAATGTATCGTTTGTTTGTCCTTGATTCATTGATAAATAATCACTATTAATCGATTCATAAGTTTGTGTTGCAGTAAAAGGATCACACGTGATTTCAAGAGTAAATGAAGTTGCTTGAGCATCATCGGAATTTTGAATTAATTCCCGATAAACAACAAAATCAGATGAGTAACGAGCCAACATTTTATCAATCAGCATTCGTTGATTAACTTCTACACGATCTTCTACACCTTCATTTATCACTTTTAACCACAGTTCATCTGATGGTAACGATTTTGGAATATTATATTCACCCATTTTTCTTAAAATGAATCTAAAACAATTCTATGATTTTTTTTCTATTTTCTAAGTACTAGAATGATCAATAAAAGAAAATCCTTCAATAGATTATAGTAGATACAAATAGAAATCACTCCTCTCAACACTCATTGCCTAATTACAATGCAATAACTGAGAAAATCAGATCTAGTATTCTAATCATCAATAATTATTTTATTATTTATCTTTATTTTCTTTCAAACTCATTCTTACTGACAATAAACTCTAAAAATGATTGAAAAAATATTCTTTCCAATAGACTACAGAGCTTACGTGTACAACGTCTTTTTTTTCGATGTTAATCTGAAGCATTTTCCATATTGCATTCGTCTTATATACTACTATTCGATGTATGACTCATTACAAAAATATACAGACGAGAAGAGCAGAACGACGACAGCATAAAGAATCCAACAAAGGAAAGAAAAATCAAGAACATACTCTACTCGCACACGACATTTATAATGACTCACAGAGCAAAAAATAAGGACATTTTCATTACAATGAGAACAGAATCAGTTGAGGGTGGAAGAGGAAAGATAAAAACACGAATTAGTACATTGCATTCGTTCTACTCAGATGAACGTTCATTTAGAAAATTCTAAAATTTGCATCATTCGAATTCTGAATAATAATTTTTAATAAGTGACATGTTTAGAGTCTATTCAAGTAGTTGAATTTCGTTAAGGAGTCGTTTTGCTTCATGTATTTCACTTTTGAATCCACACTCGACATAACCAAAAGAACCATCATAATTTATATGTTCACTAGTCCAATGCACACAACCGTTATGTATCTCTCTTGATAATTCTTTTACAATTTCAAATCTACTCCAAGATGGAGACTTAAATAGGAACCTTTTGAAAATGTATCAGATCTTCAACGTGTTATTAACCATTTTATTGGATAAGACATTAAAGAATAAATACGACAAAGAGAATAAAATACTTCTTCTACAATTTTTTCATCTGTTTTTTATTCTAAATGTCGCGTTGCTTCACCAGATACTTTTAATACTCGCATGGAATACTGAGGTAAACAATAATAAAATTTAAATCGTTCAGTAACGATACTGATTTTACGCAAGTTTTTCTCTCGAAATATGTCAGAAAATTGAAGATAAACTTTATTCAATAAACCAAAACCTGTTTTGTGGATAGCCTCTTCTTTCCATTGAGGTAATGAAGGAAAAAAAAATAATTGAATTTGATTTTAAACAATTCAGTGAAATAATTAAAAGACCATATTTACACAAGTATGAACACTTAGTTTTCATCGAAACTCGAACTAGCTCATCTAGGGGTGCATCAATTCCAATTCTAAACTTGAAATTGGGCGTCCCTAAGCTCATCAGATTCCGGTAATATATCCAAATTAGTTACCATAAAATGTAATTCAATCGGAAGATTATATTTTGAAGCTATATCTCTAACTAATGAATTCAAACCATTCGCAATGGATAAATCACATCCTTGAAGACCATCTTCTCTTTTTTCACAATGTTTACTTGAAAGTTCATTTAAATGTGAACTTTCATGAATTTTTGTGCAACTAAGACACATTTTAAGAAGACATCTTATTTGCTCATCAGAAATATTGTTCAATTGATCATTGACTATATCTAGTATTGATCTATCAGATGCTTCTTTTCGATATGCTTCAACAATCGATAATAACTCTTCGATAATTTTCATTGCTGTATTAATTAAACCGTCAGAGATAATATTTCCATTTTCATTACAAATTTTCACATTTGATTCATTATAAGAATCAGATTCAATAAAATCTTTATTGAGTAAAATATAATAACTACGGAATATATTTCCTGGTTGATGATGACAAGAGCAACGAGTACCAATGTCAACTAGAATATTCTCACTAAATATTGTTTTATCAGTAAAGGCTCTATCACCAATTCTATTTTGTGCTTCCATAATAAGATAATCTACATTGGGTTTCATTTTCTCAAATTCAATTCTAGCACCAATATGAGAAGAATCACATCTAACATATATGAGAATGTAGGGATGGATGTGTTACTTAGTATTTGATAGATTCAAAGCAGAATACGATGCGTTTCGACTATAGCTTCAAAAGTCATCATCAGATATCTTTAGAAACTATTACTATATAATAAGAAATCGATTAATAACGAAAATGTGCGGATGAATTTCGGATAAAATTTGTTTATTTATACTCATTGCTTTTTCATAAGCATTTAAAGCTTCTTTGTACTTCTATTCGTCCTTAGCTATTGCACCAAGATTATTATAAACAGATGATACATCCACAGAATCCACCGGCAGATCCTTTAATACAAGATTGTAATAACGTTTTGCTTTTTCGACCTCTCCCATGTCTTGTAAAAATATTCCTAAAAGTACTACAGTTTCTTTTTCTCTCAGTAACATTTTTTGATAATCAATGAGTTGAATTAACCGTTTATCTTCTTGTCCCGTAAGTATGAGTTTTACAAACCACACATTATTTTCAATATCAATAGAGGAGATTTGAGAAATTGTACCCATCGATAGAAGAATTTCATTTTCATCTTTCATATGACTACGTTTGCTAACATCAGCAAGCGGCTTGGATTTATAACAGTGAGTGGTGTCAATAGTCATTTCAAATAGAACAGAACGCTCATATGACGGAAGATTTGCACCATCACCAGCGAATATTGAAGCAACTTCTTTATCGGTTGTTGTCGATAAAAATGTATTCATTGATATTAGCTGGTCAATATTTTCTTTCAAATGTTGTAATTCTGTTAACCCTATACTTTGACCACGATAAACAGTTAACTTCGTTGGAAAATGTTGTGAAGAATATAAATTGGGTAGCTGTTGATAAAGATCAACAACAAAAAACCGAAATCTAAATATATTATCAATATCTTCTGTTCTAAATGCTCGATTCAAAAGACGAAAAAGAAAACAATTTCGTGTATACCAGAAAACAGCATTTTCTGATTCATAATATTCATCAAATTCATTGATTTTTTCTTGTTCACTTTCATTCCCTTCATAGCATTTTCCACTAAGTTTTATTTAATCAGCCTTTGCACTTTGAGTTGATGATGGTATTCGTAATAGTACATCAATTCATAACTGATGCCAAATAAATGAGACATTTTCACTCGTTGTCAAATTACGTATTGATCTGTCTTGATGATTGGAAAATATTGATAGAGGCAATGTATTTTTTTGCTCGCTCTTTATTAATTCGTCAAGACTAATTAAATGATTGCTATCACACGAAAAACATAGCTTCTCATCATCTTTAATGTCGCTATTATTTCTATACGCATAGATTTTTTTAATTTGCTCTAAATCGTAAATTAGCGGAATAAGATAATCAACGTAGACACCTGATAATATTAAATAAAATTTATCTTCGGTTTCCGATGTTATATAATTTATACATTGATCAGCATTATTAAAGAGTTTCCAATTTTTTGCGAAATATCGATTCCTGAATGATCATTCATTCACGTATTGGAAAATGTTCAGATCAAGCCAAACTGTAATCAAGTTGCTGTCCATTAAATAAAAACGAATGCGTTGACAAATTGTGACGAAAACTTGTTCTTCTATTCAGTGCAGACGCATGCTGCTTTTATTTTAACCACACTTCAACTTATTTCAATCTTCCTCTTTGCTTCTTCTTCCTCTCCAACATACACATACTGTACACATCCACACGTCGTTTCTCGTACAAAACTTTTCCTTCGTCTTTTGAATAAAGTAACATTTGCATTGCATCAAGCATCACATCAATAGATATGCCTTTCGATTCACTTAGGCTGTTAAATAACTTGTATTGCAGAAAAAAAACAGAGCATAAAGGAGAGGCTATTTCAAAACACATAAAACGTCACGTGAATGAGTTCCGTATGTTGTATAAGAAAGAAAAATAAAAAGAAACAACCATGTGACGAACTATTTCAGAATATCTGTTAGCATGACTGTTTTTTATTCTGCACAGCAGTGTCTCAATTTTTTCCCCCATAAACGTCAACAATGTCACATCATGGCTTCTAGAATATGTTGATTCAACAACACTTTATCCAAGCATTGATTGTGTGCTGTTTCTCGTATGTTGGAAAAAACCAACTATTGACGATGAATCAGATACACCATTATTCATTTGCTGCTCCATTTTTTTTTCTATGCAAATGGAAGCAGTTATTCAAGTACACTCTGTGTAAGCAGATCAACTTCTTGAAAAAAAGTAAAAGAAAGCATTTGCGTCAATCAAATTTTCTTTGCTTGTTGTGGATGACTCCTGTGGTCCACTCAACAAGTTTTATGCTTGTCACAAATTAGGAGAAAGTCCGTAGTGTTAATGACTTCATGTAGGGAACAAGAGTGAATCATCTAAAATCTAAAAGATCTTTTTTTTTATCATTCGAACTTATCGAAAATGATGTTCTAGTCTGCAGATCAACGTTGTCCTGTCGTCGTTGTGGAGAGACGAAATTTTTTCTTATCAATCTGAAAGAATTTTTTGGCTAGAGAGGGGTTAACTTTCGTTAGGTAGCACATATGTCTAATAGTGAGAGAATGAAACTTTTTTCTTTCTACAGTCGCCATCTTTTCAGTTAATAGGTATTGGGGTTATTCTGCACAATACGTGAAATAAATCACTTGTCCTAATGGCAGTCAGCGACATACATGCAAACAAATTTACTTTGATGACTTTGAATTGCGCTTGACGACAGAGTACGTTCAGTTTTCTTCAGCACGATGACACATGAAAATCATTAAAACACAGAAAAACATGTTTCCTTTTCTTCGTATCGTTAAGTGTAGTCTTGATGGATGAGTGTGGGTATGAATGTGTGCGTAGGTTCTGGTGTTCTCTCGTCCCACACACATCCCACACGCACAGACATACCCTCAAACTTTTTTATGAGTACTTCAATCAAATTGGGGTGCGTGTCTTTTTCTCTTGAAAATATTGTACCTATGAATTTTGACAGATTTTACAAAATTAGTACCATGCGAAAAAAGCTCTCTTTAACGGTTTTTTTTTGATAGCGGCTCTAGTGATTTGCTTCTCCTGAGTCTCAGGAACAATATTTTTTAAAGACAAAAACGAAATACACTCAGATTGATTCCTAGTTATCACAGAAAAAAATTTCAGCTCTAAAATACGTAATGTAGATGTTTGGCGGAAGGGAGAACCTCAGGCCATTTTTGGCCCTCGATCTTTCACCATCTGCTGAAAGAACGAATCTGTGAATTTTAAATATATGACAACTTTTATTCTACTCATCAAGATCCAGCTACCCTGAAAGTTTCAGAAATTTTTACCAAGCCGTTCTCTAGAAATTTGGGAAGGGGAGTTTCTTAAGTTCGGAAAAGAACAAGAATTTATCACAGACAACAATAGGAAGTTTTTTTTGACTGTTTCTCCAATTTTTAGATAGATCCTCCCTACTCTAACTCCTTTGGAACATCTCTGCGTTTGCTAATAATCGATCATCATTGAAAAAGAACTATCGTCTTTTAGAGATTGTACATTTCGCTTATTTTGTATTGATTTAATGAAGCTAAAGAAGGCATATGAGTTTCTCATTTTAGTCCAAATGAGGCTGCGTTAACAAACTGTTTTTTTATGACTTAACGTATTGCGAAAATTGATGAGATTTCTTTCTCTCGGTAAACAAGTGTGAGATTAAAAATAGCTGTTGCAATTGAATATATTAATCATGAATTAGGAGCACTTCCGTAGCTATTTTACATATTAGTCATGGTAAAAAAAGGAAGTATGATTATGTTATGCGAATGATTTGTATTGCAATTATGCATTATGCTTGTTTGCATCTCTATCCTGCGCTCTTAAGAGAGGAGAGGACTAATGACATGTAAACTTGGAAGAAAAAGTTTATGACTTCGATATTTTTGGCTATGGACGCTTTCTTTTCAACGAAGTTGAATATTAAAGCGTATTTTTAGCAAGTAATAAAAATCTCTTTTTTTTATTATTTTTGCCAATAATCAATGATTTGATATTTGACATGAAATCATTTAATGCACTTATCGACGAATTTGTCTTTCTCAACATAGTAAAATACGTTAAAACTAGCTCCTTATTTATCAGAAATTCAAATCTTTGTTTTTATCGTTATGTTATCTTTATTTTCATCAAAAAATAAAGACAATGATTCAACTACTATTGATTTATTGTATCGTCTATGTAAAGAAAATGAAATAGAAAAGGTTCGAAATACTTTACATTTTATTGATAATAGAAGTATCATTAATAAAATTCACGCATCAACTGGTTCGACATGTTTGCATGTTGCATGTTATTATGGACATCGAGAGATAGTATATATTTTATTAGAATATGGAGCTTCACGTTCAATAAGTAATTTACGATATAATTTAACAGCTTATGAAGAAACTAATACAGATGATATAAAACAATTATTAGAACAGAAACAATTTTGTTCAAATAATGATTATAATTATATTGAATGGTCTATGGTAGGCGATGATCTTCTTGATAAACGACGTGAATTTCGTCGCATTATTGATTTATATAAAACCTATGACAACCATCATTTAATATCAAAACTATTAGTTGAATTTATTCATTATTATTTAGATGAATATTTGATAAAACAATGTAATAATACCGAAAATTTGGAACGTCAAACTATTCGTAAACAAATTGAAATAATTCGAGAATGTTTTAAAGAAGCCATAGAAAAGCAAGATTATTTAACATATTTTATAAAAGCTTATACATTAACAACATGTTTTTTTAAAGAATTAAATAAACATTTAGCTCTTTATATATTAGATTATTTCGATAAAACAAAATATTTTTCACCGAATTATCGTCTTGTGAATTGTCTTACTCATATTGTAACACTTTTAATTTATCATCCAAATTTACCTCAATATCGATTTCAAGGTGTATGTTATCGTGGTATGAGAATAACCCAACATGATTTAGATGAATATCGAATAAATCAACACATATTAAATCGTTCATTTTTATCAACATCTATTGATCGTCAAGTGGCTGAAATGTTTGCTGGTGAAAGTCAACAATCTCATATGAGATATACTCATCAAAGTCATCGTCCTTTACAATATTCATGTTTATGTAAATATTTCATAAAACAAAATTCAACAGCAATTAGTATTGAAAGTTTATCGACGAGACCAGATGAAAAAGAAATTTTAATTATTCCATTTAGTGTTTTTAAAGTAACGAATATTAAGCGAAATTATCCTACGTCAACAAGCACAATTTCAATTGAAATTGAATTAGAAGAATGTGAAGATCCAAATAATAATGATAATGAATTAAAAAGTAAAAGATTTTTCTTCACATATTTCAAAGAAAATTTATTCTTTCAATTCTATTTATTAAAATGTTAGATATCGAAATATCGAAAACGAAATCAATTTTATCAGATGATGATATAAGAGACTTCAGAGACTATCAGAAACTTCAACGACGTAAATATCTTCTTTATGGCATCAATGGATTTTTACTATTAAGTTTCTTTTTGGCTTTAAGTTTCACATTCATTTTTACTTTCGTTGTTAAAAAAAATACTACTACAAGCATGGAAATGCCTACAAAAGAAAACGATACTGACGTCGGCTATCCATTACCACTGGGTAAAAATGAGACGAGAAAAAGTTTGTCAGAGAAGAGTCTATAACAAACTAAAATGTTGAAAGTTCTACGAAAAATATTTGTCTTGACTTCTAAGCAATTTGATTAAAATTCGCTCTTTCTTAATTGGTAAATACAACCACTGACTGTGAATAGCAGCAGAACCAAGGACTCAAGAGACTATAGAGAAGCCGAGTCCTTTCCCATTCCAACTCTAAACCCTAGTTCCGTCACTGACTATGAGTTCAGATGGTTCACATCGCACGATTGTTCGTGCTACCGTCAATACACCGTGGTACTTATAAAAACTCACGGTAGCGCTTACGACTTTTGGTCTTAACTATAAACAATTGCGAAGAATGTTTTCTATCAAAATTCGAGTTATTTACTAGAAAGAATTTAAATTAACCAAGAAGAAAACAGTTTCAGAATTTATTTTAATAATAAAAGTTTAACTCATAACCGGAGCCGATTTAGGCTTTGTGGCTAGCAGAGGCGGCTCAAATGTATCAAATTTGTCGAATTGCATTGTAAATGACTCAATTCGGTCAGGTTTAATAAACTTAAAAAATATTCACTCGTTTTCATACAATATACTATGATATAATACTTTTCAAAAAAAAATCAACAGTAGTTTCTCGGTAGTTATCACATAGGACAGTGGCAGTCAATTCACTAATTCTATATTTCATAGACTTCGAGAAAACATGTAAACTTGATGTTGCAGTTAAAAGTTCAATAAAACTTGATGCATTTAGAGTAAACTATTATTTAAAAAAAATACTAAAACTTATTGTTTGTTGAACAAGTACAAAATAGTCATGTTTGATGTGCATTTTTTAATAGGTTGTCCCAACATATTAAATCGATCTACCTGGAATGGACGTCAGTATATAGCTCGTGACAAGTTACCAACACTTCCGGTTACACATATTGTAATGATACCAATAGAAGATTCGAATTCAACTATGAATCAACAAGATTGTATTAAACAAATAAAAGGATTTCAAGATTATCATATGAATGCATTAGGCTGGTTTGATATTGGTTATAATTTTATCATATGTAATGATAATCATGATCAACAACAAATTTATGAAGGCAGAGGATGGAAATATATTGGTGCGCATTGTAAAGGTTACAATTCCAGATCATTGGGTAAGAAAATTCTTTTGTTTTAATTGTCTAGTACAGCGGATCTTAGGTTCTTATCAATTACATTTTGAGCTTGTCATATCTTTGTTAGCAGTAATTAAAATTTTAGATGAATTTTCATGTGTATGATTATATAAGGGTTTTATTGTTGAAGTGTTCTATTGCTTCAGAAGTTAGCATTTCGAGATATCAAATCTTTTTGTTTTGTAACAGGTATTGGTATTGTGGGCAATTTTACTAATATTAAGTCAATGAATACATTTAAATCATTAATTCAATGTGGTATTATTAAGAATGCTATTATAAAAAATTTTACTTTGGTTGGAATGTCAAGAAATATTTATGAATATTATTTGAACTATTTTAGAAATGATACCGATCTTCAATATAGCAATAAAGCTAGTGGTAAACAGGTTTTTTGTCAATAATTCACAAGCGGCCGATTTTTGTCAATTTCAAAAGTCTACTTTTTTGCAGCTGACATTGTAAGAAATTTGTTAATAAACACCGAAAAATATTAATCAATGGTAGTCGAAAACACTTTTTAACAATATTTGATATTTATGCATAAATATATCATGACTTCATGAACTGTTATGTTCGATGTACGATGCGTGCCATTGCTATGCTGAAGGATGCAGTCTCCTTAATGAATAAAAAGAAAATTACGATGGCGAAACCATAGTAACGATAGGAAAAAATCAATGAGGCTCTCGCCATTTAATTATGTTGTCTGAACAGTGTGTAAGTCTGGGCGTAATTTTCCTATTAACTCATTCCCATAGACACACACGTCTATATTCACACCCTTTTATTATCTGATCATTTTTCAAACACTAAAAGATCGAAATTTGAAGACAGTTAAAGTCAGTCGTTGTTGTTTGTCCTCGAACTCACTCTATCCTTATTAGAATTCTTCTTTTGTACTAAATTCATCTTTCATAATGAGTTTTTACTCCATTTCAGAAACCTATAAACTTTTTTTCATAAAATTTTTCGAAAATATTGAGATTTTAGAAAACGTTAATGAATAATTCTGAAAAATGCACGATTTTACAGTGATTCTTCCCAAAATGTGCACTTAATTTGTCACTAATAATGCATTCATTGCAACATAGCATACATCTCTCCGAAAAAACACTTTAAAACTTACACAAAAAAAAATCAATTAATTATTAGTATATTACAAATACTTCGTTCAAAATCGACCGAAAAATGAACTTCAATTAAAAGGCCACTAGAAATATAGCGATATGCTTAGATAATGTATAAGGACATCGTCTTTTATTCTGAGAAAAAGTTTAGTTTAATATTATAAACTAACTCTCAAGATGGTTATGTATCGATTTGTTTTGCCACCAAGTTCTGATTTTGTATTAAAGAAGGTGATTTTTTTATTCATGTAACATCCTAATGAAAAAAGTTTCTTAACGAAGCCATTTTGAGCTTGAAACGGTGGAACTCATATAAATTCTTTAGGTCCATTAAAGTACTACAAAATATGTAAAGTGAAAAATCTATAGTAGACGTAGTTGTTTCTCAAGACAATCAATCACTTCAGCCAGAGTCTCTCTTGTTTATTACTGAATTTTGAACAAAAAGTTTTTCTTTTTGGGGGCGGTTCTAAAGTCTGTAATTGTGGAGTGTCTCGAATAAGGTGGGGAGAGAAGGAAGCCGAAAAACTTCAACTTAAAACTTACACTCACTATTTTCTTTGAAAATATATGTGAGTTCCACAAAAATAAGCGATTGGTTGTCGTATATTTGATCTTGGTGCTTATGTGATTTTGTTTTTCGAAATCGTACAAATAATAACGAAATATACAAAAGTTGTTTGATTTTCTCAAAAATACCGACGCTTAGGTAAACTAACTCATTCATTAAGTTCTTTGAAGAGTTCAACGAAATATGCTACGCTAACGTCAACCACATGTTCATTTAATTTTCTATAAATGATCGACACTATTAAAACTCCGTGGAGAAAACGGGTGTGGATGTGAGAGTGAGCATGGGCGTTGATTATCTCTTAACCCATGCTCGTAGCCACAGCTACACCCTCCCTATATTCGTGTTGAGTTTCGGTGAAGAAATTATATATAGTAAGTCCATAAGTGAATAGATCGAGTGATTGATGGCATCTGCGATCGTCTTCAAATGCCGGTGGCGTATAAGAGATGTGCCCTGCTTTGTCCATAAACTGCTGTTTGCCAAAACCAACGTTACGTGCAATACCAATATCGCCAATCTTAGCCGTAAAATGTTCATCAACAAGAAGGTGGTTGGAGTATATGCCCTGATGGATCATGTCGCGAGCATGCATTTTTTGCAGAGTATTGGTGTGAAAAAGCTGTCAATACTTGTTTTACCCTTGCTTAAGAGTCTCATCAGATGACTCATCTATTTGTGATTCAAGAAGAATCCACACAAGATATATCTTCAGTGCTACGCACATGAGTGTGCAATAGAAGATTCATTTTGGGAATTTCATCATACCCCTGAAAATGTAATCTATCATTGCTTCGGCAGCAGAATAGATTCAACTTTGTTTCGATTCTCTCGTTTTGAATCGTTACAAGTACCATCTGAAGATTCTTGTTGCGGATGTGAAATGTTAATATCGCGGTTGCTTAACATACCCATACCCTCTATTTAAGCTCGTATAGTTTTAGAATACAAAGATAAAAAAAGTCGGCGTTTTCACTTTTTGGAATAGTTTTCGGGTCGAACCACAATTGATCTTCATATCGATTAATATCTTTTGGTGTCGAGGACCATGATATACATACGACTATAGGAAATTCCTTTCTTCGGTCAATTAGAATTTTCTTATCGTTTCTTTCCAAATACAAGAATACAGTAGACTATGATGTTTCAGAATGAAATGAAAAGGACTAGTAATGTGCTAACAAACCTCAATCAATAACTCTAGTATCAAAGTTAGTTCTGCATTATTAGCGTCGATGGACACGGTTATCGAGAGACAGACGAAATGGAGACTCTGAACGTCAACCAAGTCCGACAATTTCGAACACGACAGGATTACCGAGCATTCTTAGTGCCACTAAAGAAGAAAATTGTAGATGAGAGCCTACTAGACTATGATTGTCTACGACAATGGCTTTAGGGAGCCGCATATTCAGCACACTCAATTAATCACAGCATGTTAGGAAGGCATTAGTAAATATGGATGCATTTCAACGAATATCGACAGAGACTTAAACTCTATAATAAGATGCAATATCAATCACTTCTGTTTCAAATTAGTATTGATGGAAAATGCGAATGATTAGTCTAGTTACCACTCAAAACCGTAGGATTGTCATAAAACAGCATATTCCATTTTCTTTCAGCCTAGGGATAATTGAATTGGAAGTCGATGAGCGTTATTTGTAAATATACTTGAATTTGTTGATTAAATCTTAATAATATATTCACTAGAGAAATTTTTATCATGAGATATGTATAATAAAAAATATTGACACAATGGAATCGATAGGTATTTCCTTAATTTTTAATGAATGCTTTAGATCAATTTCATAAAATGCTTTGTCTATTTTTCTCACTATATATAACTTCTGTTATCTCTTTTTTTTCCAGTTATTCTCCTTTCATTTTTGCTCTAGTAAAGAGAAATTTTTGTTATGATGGATTTATTCCTATGATGGTCGGATTTTTTTTTTCTTTAGAATATTCCTAGATGTGACTGTGTAATCAATTATTGGCAAAAGCTACGATGTTGTTTATTTTCAAATTGAAAATAATCCTCAAAACTTAAACATTAAAAATGTATATTAGACAAGTGAAGCTAAGTTTGAGGAATTAATCAACCAATTATTTAAATATTTAGAGAGTATTTATCAAATTTATTATATTTTTCTAAATATATTTGATAAGAGAGTTTTGATATTCGAGAAATATTTTTCGAAAAATGATAACTATCAAAATAGTTCAGCATATAAATTCACTGGAAATTCTATTAAACAATGAAAATTTTTTTATTCATTCAAATTGTTTTCATTTCGTCGTTTTTGACGGATTTACTCATAGTACAAACTTCTAATTCATCTCGTTGAGTAGTTCCTAATTTCATTTTTTCTTTTGGAAATAGGTGACGTCGACCAGTGTCAATATAACCACGACGAATGTAATAGGCAGTTAATTCATATCGGTCAATAAAAGTTTTTAATTCAATATATTCAACATTCCAATTGTTTACAGCATAATTTTCAGCAATGGATAAGATAAATTTTCCATAACCTCGAGCTTGTAAATCTGGACGCACAGCAAGCATGCCTATTTCAGCAATTTTAGATCCGGCTTCATGAAATAAATGAACACATCCTTTTAAAATTTGATCTTTTTCACCAAAGAACATCAAAAAGACATAATTACCACTATCAATCATGCTAAACAATGTATCTGCAGTTGTTCTTGGCGGAAGAATTAATTCATCTGCATTAGTCCATCCTTGATGTGACAATTCACCACAATAACTACTGTTTATTAGCACATTTAATGAATCACAATCTGATGTTGTTGCAATACGATAGATTAGTGAATCAGAGATATTCATCATACGATTATAATCGGTTGAGATTGTGCCTTTTATATGAGACATTCATTCCTACAAATAAACATATTGCATAACTAATGACCTTCGATGAGATGAGAATTTGACATTAAGTAGAAAGTCTAACACATTGAAAATCTAAGTAACAATAAAGTAAATTACAGTTGACATATAGAATTTTTCAGATGAAATAGATCTGAATACTATTCATTTCACTTTTTGAATGAAAACTTTGCAAATTTTATCCATATCCGTGAGACTCTCGATCGGTTCTGAAAAACATTTTTCTCGCCTCACCGCAAGTAAAAATATTTCTTTCAACTGAAGTCTCGCTCTAATTTGATCCTCCATTGCACCTTCTACTATTGATAGATATGTATGAAAAAGAATAATGGGAAAGAGCAAGGATGACCCTGGTCATAGAAAAAAACGAAATGTCTTCTAACGCTAGGAATCTTGCTGACACTATGGAAACTGACAGAAATTAAAAGAGTCAGTTGCGAAAATATTTTTCATAAAACATTTGTAACTCATTGTGAAATTAGAAAATATATCATATGTTCGAGTTGTAATATGGAAGAAATATTTAAAGATGATCTACAATGAAACTGCATAATTTTGGCATAACTGACCACGATCTGAAAATGTTGGCTTATACACTTAGGAAAAAAGAGCATGACTTTCAACATATAATGAGTAGCCTATAAAAAATGGGAGACTGTTGTTTTCTTTTTCTGAAAATTAGAAATAACATATGACGCAAAAGTAATAGGATACATTTTGGTCTCTATTTCTTTTTAATAGAAAGGTACTGAAAGAAAATTATTTTACCAAAAGATAGAGCTTTTTCTCCTCTTTTGAATCGTATATAACTTATTTTTATAATATCCTCACAAACGAAACAATACAACAGAAAAGAGAAGCACCCTTAAAAAGAACCCGCAGTTTTCGTGAGATTCAGAAAAACGGCGCAAAATATTGTTTTCTATAACTCTTCCACAAACACATTTTGAAACGAATATTTTACCAGTGAACAGGAAGTTTTCTTCTCTTTCAAACAATGTATGATTTATATCCATCTCACATTCATCAATGAAATGAGACAAGAAAAAAAGAGAAACATTTGCAAAATAGATTTATAATTTTTATATGAACTCATCAAACACATCTTGTTAGACGACAATTGATGCGATCTTTGTGGACTCATTAAAAAGGTCTTGTCAAACAGTGATTACCTTGACTTTTACGAACTCGTTAAAAACATCTTGTAAAACGACAGTTAGTTGTCATCAGTTGCGGTCTACAAGATATTTTAAACGAATTCATATAAAAATTATAAATTTATTGGAGGGAGTACTAATTGCGCGAAAGAAAAATATCTCGAAACGCAAAACCTCGTAAGATGAAACATCAAATATGGAAAATCTTGAAAGTTTGTAAAACAATCAATAACAGTAGATTTATATTGAAATTCATCTTTCATTAGAACGATTCCAACAAGTGCCTCTAACTGATGAGTTATACTTCTGCGGGTATTAGTATCGGTGTCGACGTACTTTTGGGCGTGAGCAAGTTCGGATGTTGGTCTCGATGCTGGTAGGCCTGGATGTGAGCCATCAGTTGACTCACACCCGACAACCACACTCTATACCGACACTCATACCTTAATCGCCAATATTTCAAAATGCGGAAATTGATTCATAAAGATATCTTGAAAGTTTATCATTACTTATCATAGCGGATATGAGAGCAAAAAATGATTTTCGAATCAGTACTGAATTTTTTTCTTATGATCGTATTTCTTTTTAATTCTCTTTTGTGCTAATTTTTCTCTCCAGCTAAAGAGCTAAAGCACCCTATCACAGTCGATGTTGTATACGTATCCTCTTTATTTCCACATTTTTTGTCATTTTTCAACAAACTTATTATTAATAAATCGTATATCTATCAAGTATTCGAATTGCTTTTACATATTATACTTTCGAAATTTTTGTTTCTAGATTTTGACTTTTCGTGATTTTGCACGTTCGAGATTTTCTTTTTCGAGCTTTATACTGTTCGATATTTTGCACGTTCGAGTTTTTGCCTTTCAGTCTTTTTTTTCCGAGACTTTACCCTTCGATCTTTTTCCTTTCATACAATGAACCGTAATTAAATTTATTGTACGTGTGTTTCTTTTTTTATTGTCTCATTTGACTTACTAATATGTGACACACATGATTCACACACTGTTCGAAAGAGAAGAAAATTTCCTATCAACTGATAAAAATATATTCTTTTCAGAACCTATTTATCAAAGAGATATAGAGATTGACATTTTGTGCAGACCTTTTATAGAAAAAGTGTGGATTCTTTTTAAAGGTACTTCTCTTTTCTGCTGCATCGTTTTATTTATGAAGATGTTCTAAATATAAGTTGTGTACGATTTGAATGAGGAGAAAACGCTCTATCTTTTGTTAAAACACTTTTCTTTCAGCACCCATTCTATCAAAGAAAAATAGGGTTCGATATTTGTCCCATTACTTCTGCATCGCATGTTACATTTCCAGGTTTTCATTCTGAGCTCTGAAACAATTCGGATTCGGATTTTATTTTTCACATAGGTTTTTCTAATTGGCACAAAACTTGAAAAGAATAACAGGTACTCAAACGCATGATTAAGATCTCCGACATTTTCGTTGAACATCGATAGATTTGGGAAAACTTGTGTACCATCAAGTATTATTCTAAACTGAAAGTATTTTGACGTCAGTAGATAGAGAATCCTATGCATTACACTTCTAACATCTTCGCAAGCAAGACTTATGATGCTCTCGCACCGATTTAAAAGAATGGAAACTAACATTTGACAGTATTTATTAGATGCGCTCTCGAAAGTATTACTTCCAAAGTTAGAGGTGCATGACGAAAGATTTATTAGCATATCGATTTATATAGAATGTAAGTCTGAAATAAGAGCAAACATTTCCAGAAGCCTACCAGAAAAGAATCTTTTACAGAATTTTCGAATTATTATGTACAAAACTTTCTCTCAATTATTTTTTCGAAAGCTTGTTAACATACATTGATGGAAAGAGAAATTTACGGACAATCTGTTAGCATATTCCAAATTTCGCTAGAGCTCTTATTGAAAAAATATTTTATCAATTTTTATTTTTATACTGTCAGAGTTGGAGATTTGAGCACCGGTTAGTGTTCTCGGTACTTCGTCAGCAAGAAAAGCCTATCTGAAAACAAACTCGGTAGTTTTGAAGAGCGGAAAAATTGTACTTCAAATCAACTAATAACGAAACCTTTGAATTATGCTTCTAGTTTTCAGAAACAGAAAAAAAAGTCTCTCATTCTTTATGGACCACTTATTACAATTAGATGATACTTTTTTTACCAATCACAAAATCACTTCGTAGTTGTAACACACAAGTCCTCGTTGAAAACAGAAACAGTATTGATAGGATTTCGAAGTATTAGACACTGCCAGAAATTATGGGAAACGATAAAAAATATCAATGGAAGTAAAACGACCACAGAAACCAAAAACAGTTTGATCTGCCTTGATGAGAGCAAAATCAACAACAGAAAAAAAAACAATTACGGCGAGCAGGTCAAAAATGAAAATATCAGAGAGAATGAATTAAACCAATAACAAAGAACAGATGTGTTTGCGTCATAGAGTGACATCTGTTGACACTAACAGTATTGATTCTACTTGAGTGTAACTAACAATATCACAAAGTAAAAACGATGACGACACTAAATATACGCTTTATGTTTCTTATCATAGGTTTTTAAACACAAAACATAACCTGCTACAAATAGTTCATAACTATATCAAAACAAAGAACGACAAAAAAACAAAAGACACACTTAAGCCTTGTCTCACTAGAGATTAATACTCTATTAAGGTCCTATCCTCAAAAATCGATCTCAGCCCAGGTAAGTTCAAGTAGTATGAAATTTTCATGATGTGTTGGGGTGTAGTGGAGAAGCTATGGTAAAATTTTCAGTCCAATATCATGACTTTTGAAGGAGATATTGACCAAACAATGGTCACAAATAGCTCATTTGACAAACCAGATTTCCCTGTCCGAACTCATTCTATATCTTTAATTTTTTTTGTTTGAAAGAGTATCTGTGGGTGTGGGTGTGGGGTGTTGGTGTTGGTATTATCTAATCACCCATGCACAACCTCCTACTCACAACCATATTCATACCGTGACGTCCAAACCCACCCATAACCCACACCCATACCGTATGAAGCGAAGTCTGCTTCCGTTTAGGCAAGCATTTTGAAGTATCGGACTCAAAAACATCCTGCTTAAATAGACTCTTTTAGAGATGAATCTTATGAGTACTGTTTAGTAGAATATACTGTTTTAATATTACGAAAGAAAGAAATGTCTACGTAATAAAGAGGACCGAATGTAGATGAACTAGAACGAGTTTAAGCTAATTGACTATATATTCCTTAGCTAAGTTTAAAAAGCTGTGAATAAATTAATGTCGGAATAACAACTGAGTTAAATCTTTTCCTTGCAGTAATTCGGCATACGGTGCCTTTTTAAATGTTTAACAAAATTTCTAATGATCCATAGTGAGAGTATTATTGTTAGGATATGTTTATTTCATTGAAAGAAGCTGAATATGCAAAGAAGAAAATAGCACGGATTTTTTTTGCTGCCTTTACAGTATTTGACTCAATTTTTTTCACTTATTGGATTTTTTGTATAGGTCGTCGAGAAATGTTGGTTTCTTTGTTTCCTATAACAGCTAAAAAATATATGGAATTATTCAGGAAATAATGTACTTTAACAATCATAGATTCTTTCGTTCTGATCAAAGATAATATACGAGTAATACAGATAATAACCATGACGTATCATTTTTATGGTCTCCTTATTTCGTCTGCTTACATATTTTCTTATCTTCTGCTGCTTCAACAATCACACCGATGTATTTTGAAAATATGTATCAATTTCTCTTTATTTAACCCTTTCAGGATGGGAGACGTATATATGCGCCCAGATCGTTATCTTTAAAAATAGATAGGAATAATTGAGTTCAGCTGTGAAAGGTCAGTTAATATGCATAAGATCATAGGCAATATGACAAGCTTTTGCTGTTGAACTATCTCCCTTAAAAAATATTTATATTCAGACATAGAGATATCAAGGGGTGTGGGTGTGGGTGTGAGTGTGAGTGTATGGGTGAGGTGCGGGTATGGATGAAGACAAGATTGACATTCATAGTCCATACTCACACTCACACCCACACTCATACCCATTTACACTCACATCCATACGCTAAATTTTGATGTAGTTCTCAGAAAATCTTCCCAGTTACATTAAGTATTCTTTCGCTGGCAGATGAGCTAGCTGCCATATCAAATAGTAACCTAGTTAAAATGTTAAATTCCAAATATTTTATAGCCCACTTCAGACTTGTCAACAGATCGCTTTTTTTCAGAACTAGCCTGGCGAACAGTCTATTGGCCTACCAAGCATCAGACCAGGCTAGTAGCTCTGGTAAAAAATTAAGAAGATAAAGAATAGAAGATTTTTTATTATACTGTTAAATAAAGATTTTTGATAAATGATTACTTCATTTATTTAGTCTTTAGAACTCTTCATGAATAAATAAAGTTACCGGAACATTTAAAAATAAAAAATAATAGCTTCAATATATGACATGGAGATTAGAATATACTCTGTACTTCTTAGCTACGCTTTCAATATTTAGCACAAATTTCACAAAAACTATGGAAAGTTTCCAGTAGAACTACTAATAAGTCTCCGTTCAATACAAAGTTCGATATTGATAAGCGATTTAGCAAGTTGTTCTTACTTTAAGTGAAAAGAACATTGAACTTTCGAGAAATAGAGCATATCATACTCGAATCTAGTGATCGAACAAATAGGTGAACTATCAAGTAAAGTAGATTCGCAGTACGTACAAAATTCAACGAATTAGTAAGTGATGTGTAAATTCCAAAAAAAAATCTTGGCACCGAAATTAAAACTTTTTTAGTTTTCTTCGAAAAACAAAAAAGTAAATAACCAGTGTTACACCGATCTTTCTCGTTTTTATCAAGATACAAAATAGAGAAAGATGCTCATGTGGAAAGTTTCTTTTAGATCATTTGTCATCGTATATCTTTAATAGATTTCAACTGTTTACGGCTCTATTTTGTAATTACTCTACTTCAATAAAGTCTACATCGACTGAAGTGCTCATGAAAACCTAACACGCAATTCGATCACTACAGATAGTTTTAGAAATTGCTTTCTTAGTTGACAAGCTGTTTCTTTTATGATCATCAAACTGCAATATAATATTCAAAAACAAGTCTTACGTTGCATGATAAAAAACATGCAGTGATATCAAGTAAGTCTCACTTGCATTTCTTAAAACAAACAATAACATTCTTGTTAGAACATTTTTAAGGACAGGACGAAGAAGAGATGGCCATTGCTGCCACTTTCGTAAGTTAAAAAGATATGTAGAAATACAAAGAAATTATGCGAACAAAAATACAGAAAATACTATTAACATTGATTAGAAATATTTACTTCTTACTTGTAACATATTTTAACTGAACCATAAATATATATAAATAAAAAATTCGTCAAAAAAGATCATCTAGTTTTCTAACATATTGTATTTTATATTCTATAAAAATTTCTGACAATTATTAAATTACATATGAACCTTCACAAAAGATATATTCGTAAGATATCATATTTTTCATAAGATTAATTGAAAAACAACTGAACATAAATTAATTTACTCTCTAAACATCATTACTTTATAAAGCTTATCTTAATCAAATGTCTCTGTAGGACAATTGGAGATTCATAATCAATGATAATTATTATCAAAAACTTTTTATATTTTATTTCGATCAATTGCGTAGGCAAACAAACAAGGACTAATTTATAACAACAACTATATTATCTATTAAAAATTGTGCATTCGTCCCATTGATTACAAATTCTAAACCAATAATAGGATGTGACAATGGTAGTGAAATTGTTTGTAGAGCAGTTACATATTCTTCAAAACTTATTTTAAAAACTTGTTTAGTAAGAGCAGGAAGTACATGTACGATAAATGAATCATTTGTTTCATTTTCATACATTAGTATAACTGATAAATTATCAACTAGTCCATCAGGCGTACAACCAATCATGAATCTTACATGAGATCCATTTAATGTATTTTGTAAATGAATTGTATATTTACCAATTGAATTTTCAATTGATTGTAAGAGTAACATAGATGAACGATAAACTTCTACATAAACTGAACTCCATAATAATAAATTAGTAATATTAATTTTGGAACAAATAATTGTTCCTACAGTAACATCATAATTCTCAAAATCAGCAATAATTATTTCATTCGAATCTTGAAATGTCGATATATAATTCGTATAAGGTAAATACAATAATCCTGAACGATAATCTTCAAATAAAAGACGATAATGTGTTTGATTTTTTAAAACAAAATTCATCAAAGCAGACATATATATTTTAGAGATATGTTGTTGTTCTTCCATTGTCATTATTGGACGAACATTTATAAATTGATTTATACCAGGATTTAGATCATATCTTCCCCAATTTCTATTAAATTGTCCATGATTAGCTTGATGTACATATAATGAAGCTTTAAAATTATAATTTGTAGTATTTGATGTAAATTTTAAATTTGTTAATTTTGATTGAAATAAAAATGATGTTACATCTCCATCATATATTCCATGAATAGCCAACATAGTTACATCATATAATTGAAGACTACGTCCTAATGGCATATAACCATCATCTGTACCACCAATTGAAAATAAAACTTTTATTCCAAAATTATAATTATTAAATAAAACATCTGAAGGATAATCAGGTAAAAAATTTAATTTATTGAATAGATATGCAATAACAATTGCTTCACCACCACGTGAATGACCCATTAAACCAATATTTGATAAATCAAATTTATTATAAAATTCATTTGTTTTCTGTTCATTCCATAATCGAAATTGTTGAAGTGTTTCTAATATAATAATTGATCGTGCAATAAATTCTGGTCCATTACTCGAACTAAGACTATATTTTTTTATTTTTGATATTTTTCCATATTCTATTGAAGAAAAAAAAGATGATCCACCATTTAAAAAATTTTCATCAATTGATACAGCAATAAAACCTTGACTTGCTAACATTTTACCCAAATATTCATATCCAGTTTCACTTGATTCTGTAGGTAGATGATTTCCATGTACCATAAGAACTACAGGATATGGATTAGTATTATTTGTTGGATACCATATTCTACCGTTAAGAGGAAGAGTAGATTCATTATATTTAAATATTTTTTTATTTGATGATGATAGTTTAATGATTGAAGACAAATCAATTGTTGGTGTTTTGATTGATGCTTTTATTCCATAATCAATTCGTTCATCAAAACCACTACCATATGTAAGAAATGAATAAGAATAATTTCCATTTAATGATGGATCATTTGTTATATTATGTGGAAATCTTTCTGATGGTATCATAACATCTATTTTCATATCATAACCATCCATTAAATAAAACCATAGGATAAGAATAACTCCTATATATCCAATAATGGATAATAAACAAGATATAACTTTTAATAATTTTGATCGATAAAGAATTGTTGCTGTAATACCACCAATGAATAATGTAAGACTTAATGAAAGTGCAAATCCTAATACAAAACCAATAAATTCAGAACCTAATCTTCTCGTAATTATTAACATAAATAATGGACATATCATAAAACTTCCAATAAAAAATGAAACTATGCTAGAAGATAATTGCAGAAGAATAAAAAAACACTTTCTCCATATAAAATTAATAACGATAACCAACACATAAATCATAAGAGTTAAAATACCAATAATAACTGACATAAAGATAAAAAATACGCCGAAAGCTACAGATGAATCATATTCAATATTTAATGGTGACATGATATTTGCGGTGAATAAAATTGTAAATATTGTTAAACTAACACTTGTTATATTTACTATACATTTTAAAACATTCTCCTTCTTGAATATCAATGATTTGTCATTCTTGTTTTTCAATTTATTCCAGAATTTTATAGAAATTAGAACGATAACAAGAACTATAGCTATTATGCTAAATATAATTAATAATAATGATTGTATTGAAAGATTTCGAATAATAGATAGAATTGTGATCATTATTAATAATAGAACAAAACATACTCCAATAGATATAACATTTTTAATAATAAATGAGGATTTTTTTAGAGACATAATTTCATTATCATTAACATCATTGATATTCAACATAATAAACAATTGTTTCAATGAAAATTATCTAGTGTTTAAAAGAATATCTTCTATTAAGGAATAATATCATTTTATTTGTGAGGTTATCGAATGGAGATCTGAGAATTCTAAGAAAGTAATGAACACAAAAGAAAATCGGATCTCAGGATTTTCGATGAGCTTCGGTATACTTCAATGGATCGGCTTTTTTTTCCCGTGATTGCATTGATATACTTTCGTCTCTGTGCACAATCTTGACACTATCAATTCTAAATATCTTCTTGCATTCTATGTTAAAAATATTCCAAAGAACAAATAATAATAACATCTTCAATTGGGATAAATTTTGCAAAAACTAAACATGATCTTTTCGGTTGTTTTTTCGTGTGTCATGTACAACAATTGACGAATCAACACAGATCATGTCTTTAGAAACGGAGTTGTTTTTTTTATCGAGACGAATCAATTTGTTAAGAGAATGCACATTTATTTCTTTCTTTAACGTATCAGCACGCATGAATGTTACATTTAAAAGCATGATATAAAAATTAGTTCGTAGTAAAAATTGTATTAATGAAAAAGACTATTGAATATTATCTGATTGATTGTTCTTCTTATTCTGCACATAGACCTACTTTATTCAAGACAGCAATCGACTCGATACTTCGTATGATAATTTATTGCGACAGATATAGCTGATGTGATGTCTACTACTATTTAATACAATGTCTTCTACTTATATTTTAACCAGGGCTGCCATTTCTTGTTTTACAAATGGGGTGCATTTGGGGTACATTCGTTTTTAGAACGAGGTACACTCTTGGGGACATTATTTTTCTTCTAAGATAGACGATTTAATTGAGGAAACCAATGAAACAAAGCTTCTTTTGTAGAAAATAACACAATATTTCACTATTTTAATAACCGGATCAGCTTTATTGTTCGTTTCCCCTCAAAAAGCATCACGCTAGTTTATTCGTGACGGCTGTTGCAAAAGTCCTGGGACAAATATGTATTAATTTTTCATTGACTAAAACATGTTTCCAAAGAATCGAAAATATCTATTCTTAAGAGTCTTTTTCGATTTTCTTCAATTCCTTCCAGTATTTTGTCGTTGTTTCCCCGTTAGATGCGTCGTTTGATTCTGTGCGAACCAGGTAAAAAAACAGATGGCATTACTTCAGGCAGCATAATCGAAAAATTGAAAAGTATGATCTACAGAATAACGTCAAAACCGAATGTCTAACGATAATGAGCAGAAAGTGTTTTGAGATTCGAATGACGTCCTCGAAAAGAAAGAAATCAGGCGAACTAAGAACCACGAGAGATCTGAAAAACTCGCCTGTTAATAGGCGAGACTTCTTGTATTACAAATTCTTAGAAACGACAAACTGCAACATCGCACAAAAAAAACAAATAGCAACTAAAAAATGCTAAGACGATAGACACCGATTTTTCAAGTGTTACCTCAAGAAAACAGCAATATTTTCGCGACAGTTTCTTCACAGTGAATGGAATGATCTAATAGCGAAAAACAATAAGCAAAATTGCGTCAAATAAACTGAAGAAGTTCATGAAATTCTAATGACATAGTAACTTTGCAGTGGCCTTTTTCCTTTTCCACTTTGCATTTTTCTGTGCTCAAAAAAGTGTTCATTACTTGAAAAATGAGTCGCAATAGAACATTCTTGAACATATACAGTTAAAAAGAGCTTTTGACATGAATTCCAGATCGGTATTTTCAATCTTTCGGAAATATATTTTAGTCGATGAGAAATGGACACATTTGTATTTGTCCAAGAAGTTTTGCAAGAGTCGTTAGGAACAAATAATGAAAAAAGAAGAAATGAGAAAAGAAGAAAAATTTATTTAAACTTTTTGCATTGTTCATAGTAAAAGTAGTGTATAAAGCCGAAAAGTTTAGGACTAAATTAAACAAGATGGATGCTTATATCTATTAATTGGTTCTTGACTAATATATTCTATTATAAATGTTCTTATGAAAATGAGAAAAATCTAGCGGAAACATAACCTATTTCATCAGAAGATTAGTTAATCGCACGGAACACTTAAAAGTCGAAATGGGGTACAAAATATGTACCCCAGGAGTACGAAATTTTCTGGGGTACAAAAAGGCCAAATGGAGTATTGTACCCCAAAATGGGGTGCGGTTGGCAGCCCTGATTTTAACATGATCATATTACTGTCATATATAAAACTATAATTTCATTGATAAAAGAAAGTGGTCACAACATATTTCAGTTTTGCATTCATGAGCAGTCGTACGAATTATTTCTTTAAGCATAGGTGCTCTTTCATAGTGTAACAGTTAGTAATCCTTATGCTTCACTTGCTCTATGCTTTCTCTTCTATGCACGTGAAGTTCTTTACCAAGCACTGACCTTCTCTTTACGCTGTTAGTCTAAACTATTAAAATTTTTTGATATATCCTGAAAAAAACGTTAATCATAGTTTAAAAATAATTCTTTGCATTAACAAATTTTCAGCGTTTCAACGGACGACATTTATATGACTTCGATCGTTTTAACATGTTTTCAGAAACATATCAAATATTTTTAACAGTTTGATACTACAGGAATCGTTTTTATATCACAATATAATAAATAATGAAAAGTAAAATATTCAAATATCATTCTTTGACAAAGTTTCTTGTTGACAAAAGTCATCTTCATCGAGCACTAATGAGTGATTGATAGCAGTTCATAATACCTATTGCTTATTATTTTAAAAAAATGGCACTATAATTTCTTAGATATTGAATGATAATTGACTTTTAAGAGCAAGAAACTTTGTTATTGAACGATATTTGAATTATTTTACTTCTCATTATTGTTTATAATGTCATATAAAAAAGATTTCTGTATTAGCGCAGAAATATTTTAACTGATCAGAGCTTATGATGTCTATAAACTGAATAGTTGATGAGCGACAAACAAATAACAATTCCAACTCAACAACGCGTGCTCGTTTTTGAATAGAAACGGTCCGAAAAATTTTGGGTGCTGCACACAAAAGAGATATGCAGAAAAGCTTCCAGTGAATCTTTTAAAAAAATTGTTAAGTCATTGCAGAGCAATTCCTACTAGACAATTGAAAAACGACCTGTCCACATAACGGTATATCTAAGTGAAGAAAGCTGACCTACTGAATCACCGTCGAATGATCAAGTTTTTGTCGTAAAACATCGAAACACTGTTTTTCTTTGAAGTTTTCACCTTAAACAGATATTTGACTCCAGAAAAGCAAATTTTGAACCCTAATGCCTAATTGTAGAGTAATTCTACGATGGTTTCAGTTATTGCTAGAGCCTATTCTGGCAGCATCTAGTTTAGGTAATATAGACTCGCGGTATCGTCTGAATAGTCGGTATTTCTCATTTTTCAATTCAATATATCGTTCTATTAATCAATCATATTGTACTTTTTGTATTCTTCTTCCTTTTTTTTCTGCCGATATTGTGCTATTATTGTGACCACGTGACTCTTACAGTTGCACAACTCGATATAAGCGTAATTATAGACGATATATAAAGAGAAACAGATTTTATGCAAACAATTCTCTTTTCAATTACTGTTTTCCTATTTACCGTATTCTCCAATTCTTCTAATGCAAAAACGTATGTTAATGTGAAGTTCTATTACTACAGTGAGAAATGATACTTCCTTATTCACCCAATAAATCTTGTTCATACTTCTCAGGCTTAAAAAACCAGTAAAAAAGTTATTTGATTTCATTGACAGACAATCGTGGCAATATGTGATTAGTTGAGTAGCTAGATTAGTAGCATCAGGAGATGATTCACTAGTGAACAACGGACGAGAAGTTACCGAGACTCGCCTGTTGCCCTGTGACAAGTCACGAAAACTTAGGAAGCCGAAGAATCTGAATCCATATGGGTGGCTTCCTGAAAAGGTCAAACTCAAAAATTTAAAGAAATCACTAATGGAACCGAATTTCTCGACCTCAAAAGCATTCTTTCAAATTTTATACGAAATCATTATTTTCGCGACATAGACCACTTCTCACCAAATTCTCCATTAACAGTTACTTGGTGTCCATAACAGTAACTGATCACTCTAGCAGTGGACGGTGAATTGTCACAATGGCATCCCTAATTCCATATGCTTGTTGTTAAAAATGTGAAGAAAACTACGGTTTAGACTTTAGACCTTTTTTTATGGAATAATAGTCTTTTAATTATGATGTACTACTGTGGAACTTTCTGAAGAAAGTAAAAGTTTAAAAAAAACATCATTATTTCTTTAACGTGATTCCATTACAACGATTTTGTTCGGTCTACAAAATTACTATTACGTTTTTTTTTTCAAATTTTCTTTTTGTACACATAGCTCCTTATCTGAGCTATAACTTTGTTAGAAAAAGTTTTTTCATCACACTTATAGTTGAGCTAAGTTTTTCTATTCTTTGAAAGACAGTGAAAATTCAAGTCCATTTTTGTTACATAACTCGTAAACGTTTCAGCCTTGTCCGACTTCATTTCATTGAGATATTGAAAAGGCAAGGTGAAAAAAATGTGATTCCATTACGCTTGAACAGACCGAAAAAAACCAACGAAATATACTTTATAGCCAGCACATCAATATCACTACTTCATATTTAACTTTCAGAAATTGGAAGATGTAAGAATTTATGGTATAGTTGTTCTCGGTGAGGAAACTTTCCTCAATCTGCTTATAAGTTTCTATCAACATTTGTCTTCTCAAAAGAGAAAAAAAACAATAAGAATAACTTTCTTAATCTAAATTGTTTTCTCTTTCTAAGATATGTTTTTTCTTCGTTAAATCTCAACACTAGTTCCTTCTCAATTTTCAAGTATTACCCAGGAAATAATTTAAGTTCCATACCGAATAAATAAGAGAATCAACGAAAGACAAGAGAAAAAGTTCTATCTATTGAATCTTGTTTAAAATAAAATAGTTAATTGTATAGGGAAAATAATGTATCGATCAAGTACTTCCAACTAAAGAACTTTCAGTTTCGGAATATATTTAAAAATTACGAAAAAAAACAAACTGGAGATAAAACATATGCACTTATAATTACAAGTTGTATGTCAGGATGTAATATATATTAAACAGACATTGTCTGGTGAGTCTCTTAATAAATACTTGTCATAATTTCACGTCGAAACTTTTGTCTAGTGGGCTCTTGAGTTTGAAAACTGCGTACAAGAAAATAGACAGTTGTTTTTAAGATCGACTTAGTAAAACTAAAATTAATGCAATGCTGACATTCTAAACTTAGTAAATGAATGGCTCTACTTGTGTTTTCACTTCTACAACTTAACTATCGAAATTTCACTTTTAAACAAGTATCTGATAACACAACTAATGTACATATACATCATACACATTGAATCTTACTCGATTGTAACAATACGTGCGAATATGTGGATGTTTATTCTTACTGGGAAAAGATGGGCAATTGGGCGAGCACACAGTTTCTTCAAATATACAGTATGAGAAAAAGAACACGAATGAATAGATAGAATATAGGATAGATAACAAATGAATTTTCAGATGAGAGAATATGAAAAATATTTCTCTTTTTTTCTTTTTTTCTTTCTTTCTTTATAGTCTATGATCACATATGCATGACTCATCATGTCAATGTCGAAGTCGAAATCATCATCTAGGTCAGATAAAGTGAGTCTCAGTCGAAACAATCAATGCAAAAAAATAAAACGCTTCGACAGTGTCAACTGAGGTTCACGAAAAGTTTTGGTCATTCCATGCGATCTACGCAATGATGCACTAACGATGAGAGTGAAGATAGCCATTTGGATCGCTATATTTAACGCGCTGTTTTGATTAGTTTGCATTGACTGTAGCGACTCAATTGACCATCATGACAAAAATCATTTTGGAAAGCTCATATGAACAGTCTGTCAAGAATATCAGTAACATAGATTATCTATGGTATTAAACTCTTTCGATCTATTATAATTAAGGAGTTGGTATATTAGTGACATCGTACATTTACATTGTTCTCAAGTGAAATTTTCCATGTTAATACGACACGCTAGCGAGAGTATGGGTGTGCATGTGAAGAGCAGATTCACACTCACATGCAAAATCTCATGCTGGATCAGACTCTGATAGTATTTGTGCAAAAAAAGCAATAGGAAATAATACTGTACTCATCGGCACGATATGGGTGTGGTCGACGAGAATACTCACGCCGATTCCCACATCGACAATCGCAATTTATACTGCTTTTGGTAATGATATATTGAACAATGATATTAGATAAATATTATAGGAGAAAACTGTCCTATGTAGGCTTTCTATTGAAAATTTCAGATATGGGTCAATAAAAAGATTCTTTTGTTTTTTAATCCTACTCAAAGAGAAGCTGCGATTAAAAAGTACTCCTTACGTAGAATGTAAGTTATTCTAGTGAATCTTGTATCATAACCAAAACTCTAACTTCGAACAGGTATGCACCACAGTTTGTAACAATAAATGATTGGATAATTTTGGAACAATGAGAAACGGCATGCTATAATTGTACCGTCAATAAAAACTAAACAGATCAATGGATGTGCCAATGGGTATATTATCTTATGTGACATCTTTTCTTTCTCACTGTGTTGCTCTACAATCAATGGGATGTAGTGTTCATAACCGCGTTACTGTTACGTTTATCTATGCATGATTGAACCTTTTTCTCTCTCTGTCGTAATGAACTTCTCATTCTATATCATCATTCACTCGTATATTATATGTATTGTTCTCATCTATCTATTCATATGCTATGTCCTTACTCTGTTGTTCTTCTATACGTGTTCTCTCCTTGTCTTCATCACTTTTTTCTTCTTACGTTGTTCTCTTCTTGGCCTCATCTTCTTTCTTTTCATCTTCCCTTATTCTACTCGTATATATAAGCGTGTGCTTTATATGTAAACGATACGATTATATGATATGAAGGAATAGAATAAAATGTAACCCCATCAACACTAACATTGCTTCTGTCATTTTTCGTCACAAGGGATTGATCTGAAATTTTTTACTACTATACTAGACACTATAGGCTGTAATCTGACAAAAAACAGATGAATCTAACTCATCTACTTGTTGAGATACACACAAAAGAATACAGAGTCATCTACTAATTGAATAATTTTGATACGTAGTGTACATACTAATAGTCGAAAGAGTGCTCTGTAATTCTATAATACTTCACCATTCTTTAGTTACTGTGATAATATAAGAATTTCAATCAAAACTGTTCACTTCTGATTCTGTTCGATAAGGAAAACTTTCACTCCTACAAAATATATTGTACTGCAGTATATATTCAAGCGAGACTTGTTAATGATAAACTAAATATTATTTTCGACGGTCAGACCTCTTCACCTCTTAGAACAATTGAAAGATGATATGAATAGTTTCGTGAAAGTCAAAAAGATGTTGAAGACGAAGAACGATCTACAAGATCTGTAATTCAGACTATATCTTTCATCTGCCCTAGCGCATAACTGTCCAGCTCTTCAACGTTTTATTTAAAATAAAAATTCATATTCATATTCGAAATTATAAAGATTTTTTTTTATTTATGTTCAATTTAAGGTAATTGTCAATCAATAGGTAATGATCAATATTTAGATTGAGCTGATTGTTGTGCTCTAAGTGAACTTGAATTTATTTTTTTACGTTCATTTGTTCATTAACTAGTGCTATTTTGTCTTCTGTACGATGAATATTAATTACATCAGTATATTTACTGATTGAAAATCTTTTGATTTGTACTCGGATGTGAGTAAATTACGATGCTGAGGAGAATCACACACACACCCTATCTATTTATTTGATATTTTTAAAAAAAAAAGTAAAACGTTGTTAATATTATGAATATTTCATTGAAGAAAAGGATTATCTGAAGGAATACAATGACTACGAAAGTATAATAGACCAATTGGAATTAAAATAATTTGAGCGAGAATAAATAATATGAATGCCCACCAATAACGTTTGAATATAGTTAAATAATTAGTAAGAAGAAGAGAACTAAATCCAGCACTAATTAAATTTGTATTATCATCTAATAATAGAGGAAGACATTGATGAGATTGATCACAATATCCTCGATTTGAATCACATAATGAACCATCTAAATAATGATTATTATTATCATCAATAATTTATATCCTATTCTTACTTACATGGAAAATACAAAGGTTTAGAAGAATCTGAATTCGTATCAATTGTATGATAAGGTACACATGAACCATCTTTTTGTAGACAAGCAATCATACATAATTTATCCGCAGATACTTTTAATTGACATGGTAAAAGAGAATATAATGCACAAATAGATAATTCACATGAACCATTTATACAAAGTAAAGTACCATTACGACAAATAGTTTTATCTGGTTTAAAAAATGTTCTATCATCATCAGGACAAGTTGCTGAAGTACCTAAACATTTAATAGACATTTTACATTCACTTTCAGGATGACAATGATGACCAGCAGAATGAAATTGACATGAAGATTTGCAACATGAACCAGCAGACTGAAGAAAAAAAAAATCTATTTAATGTTTTTCATTTTTTGTCTTTCAAATTTAAACTTGCTGGTGAACAAGCAGCACCCGATTTGAGTTTACAATCTGACGTACAACAGTTGCTAGACGTACCATATTCATCACAAATTTCGTCTACTGAAAAAATACCATCACATTTGCTTTTAACTGTCTTTGTAGTTAACAAACATTTTGGCTTCCATTGACCAAGTATTTCTGTATATTTTCTAACGATTATATAGTTTAAATATCAAATAATAGGCTTATGAAAGAGAGATAATTGTGTTTTTTCTAAATTTTAATACATACGAAATCGTATCAAGTGAACAATGAGAATAAATTCGATTATTTGGCAACAGTCCTTCAGTACCGGTTGGATACATAAGATAGCTTCCACCTTGTGCATCTGATGGATTACATTCTTGTTGTCGATCTTTAAATTCATTTGCATCATCATGATCAGCATTCATTGAATGGCCAATTTCATGAAAAAATGTCATTTCACCTCTAATTATTATATATAATATTTTTTTAAAATCGAAAAAAGAAATTTTATAATAATAAAAGACATACTTATTCAAGCTATAACTAAAATATATGTATATATTAAATAGATTTTAATACACTAACAAATATGTATACACTTACTCGCTTCCATCAAAACTAGCTGTAACAACACCCACATTACCAGAATATCGAGGATTAAAACCTTTATTTTTTGGTGACCAACTACTCAATTCTTTTAATTCAGTACAAAGATGTCCTCTCCATGACCATCCTAAAAAGATGCTATGTAAATATTGATTGAATAAAAATAATTGTCAATTCATATTTACCTAATGTAGTTGCTTTACTATTTTGTGATTTAAGTTTTCTTGATGTAAATCCATAATAGAGACATGCTGGTTTGTTATTACTTGTTTTCCTATCATAATCACCAAATCGAGCAATTAGATCCAAAAGTGTATCACTATTTATATTTGGTGAACAAAATTCTCGTAGAGGATTCTCTATATCATTGTTTTTAGTGTGTTTTTGATCACATACGTTTCGTGTCACGACTAAAATATTAATTAAATATATTGCTAGTATTTTTATACGAACGTCATGCATAAATTACCTGTTATACCATGTACAAAGAATTGTATAGTAATATTTTTTGTTTTTGACGTATACGGAAAATGATAACGATTGTAGAGTTCATTGAGTCCTTCTACATTTCGATAGATATAAGTACTTAGTAAAGTATTTGTTCGAAAATAATCGTGATCTGCTCGTGTTGTGTATGTCTAAGTAATAATAAATTATAGTTGAAAATAACTGATTCTTAAAAAACAAAAAAAGAATTAATCTAAATTATTATACCAATGTCCATAGTGGATAGTCAACGATAAAGTGAAGACTACAATAAAATGTAGCAGGGATTGTTGTTTCTATACCGAATAAGAGAGTAACTGTAAGAAAAAGGAAGATATGTAGATATACAAGAGACATTGATCATTTTTTTTTTTGAAATAATGAGTCAGATGGTAGGCGCGTCATAGATGAACCATCTAATTGATTTCTAAGACTGATGCTTTCAATGCATGTAATAGGTTCGTCGACATTGACTAGTAATAAGCATATGCACTACACTTTGATATAATAAAGTTTGCTAAATAGTATTATTGGAATCAGTTCGTATAACTAAGCACATTGTAATATATTATTTTCGTTAATAATCGTTTGTTCATTCAACTTTGATCTATTATTTAAAAATGATTATCTAACTGTATAATGTTTTCATCAGATTTTTTCTGCTGCGAAGAGCAGTAAAATTGTTTATTTGTCAAATTTATCAATATATTTGTTAAGTTTTTCGCTGTTACCAGTCGTAATTTTCATTCATTAGGTAGATGTATGTGACTCAAAAGAGTAATTTGAATCTTTATAATGTCTAATGCGAATGACAAATTATTTAATTTATTTTTCTCTATAATTATTAATGCAACAAACTAAATTAACGAGAATATCTCTCTTCGTAAATTCAAACGTCTTAATTGTACTATATAATCCCATTGGATAAGATAACTTCATATATATAAGAGTTCACAAGCATACAAGATCACTAGTAAAAAAGATTGAAATGAACGATTTTATCAAATGTCCATTTTTTTCACTAAATGAAATAGTAGCATGTGCTATATTAATGTATTCTGTTGTATGCATGTGTCTACCATCAAAGGCAAATAATAATTTTTGAATTCAAAACAAAAAAAGATTAACGCAAAAAGAACTTAAAATAATAATCTATCACTAGACGAAATAATGTATCATGCTGCAGGCCATTCATTTATGTTTATTTCATAGTTTTATCGATGACTTTTTCTAAGGTTTATATAAGATAAGATAATCAAGGTAACAAATAACCCTCTAAATGATTTATGAATTCTACTATATACGGTTCAATTTTACCGTAAATTTGTTCAATGTGAGTTACAATCGTATTTATATAACGTCGTATATAATGTGTTGACGGGTACAATGAGAAGACCGTATGTACACTGCAAACAATCACAAATATGATTTAACTTACCCGAAATGAACGTTTTTATGGTCTGAATGATTACTCGGTAGATTTAATGACTTGCATCATTCTAATTGTTTATTATGTTCACTTCCTAATATTTTGTATTAGTTTAAAAAATATTGAAAACAATAAACTTTTTGATAATTATTGTAGTACGAAAAGAGAAAGGAGTTGGTGCCGCATGTTGAAATAATATCTTATTTAGAGTACTATTAAACTAAAGTATTTATTTCATATAATAGTACAAACTTATTACAAACGAACAACGGATCAGAAGTATGCAAAACAGGTGGATTTCTTTATTAACTCGACACTAGCGTTAATAAACGTCTTTTCAAAGGTAACGTTTAATTTGTGGCCAATGAGATTCAGTAAAAACTATAGATTAAGATGATAAACACTAGAAAAAGTTAATTAGA
This sequence comes from Rotaria sordida, assembly GCA_905250125.1. NCBI lineage: Eukaryota > Metazoa > Rotifera > Eurotatoria > Philodinida > Philodinidae > Rotaria > Rotaria sordida. The sequence continues at coordinate 41,138 of CAJNOL010000438.1, forward strand.
GTTTCCCATTATAATAGGAAAATAATTTTAAGAGAAAAAAAAATAAAGAGAAAGAACTGTTTTCATTCCAAAACAATTCATAGATATGTCAGAACATGTGAATCTTAGTAGCACTAAATAGAGCTTTAAAATGACTATTAATTGTTTATCATCACGTCGTATCTATACATTATTGTAAGATACTTTAATAATACAATATAACTACAGTGCATATACATTTACTAGATAAGACGTGTTTTAAGATATTCTAAAATGTAAAACTGTCAACTTTCATAGACAGATGAGTAAAAAACCCATAAGTAATAATTTCCATGTACAAATACAATAATTTCTTTATAAGTCAAAGTGTCTTATATATATATATATATACATATGCATACACATATATTATCAAAAAAAAAAAACAAAACTTGTTTATAATATCATATACGCATAAAGCGTGAAAAGGGCATCGATTATAAAGAATAACAGCGGGGTTTCACGTTTTTTGTTTCTTTTTATTTTTGCATTATTTTTTTTTCCTTTTCATCTCATCTGTACGTCGTTTCTTTACTCACTAAACGATTATTCAAACGTTACTAAAGTGGTTGAGATATTATTTTGTTCAAAAAAAAAATAAGGATGAATGAAACAACAATAGACGATACAGTTCTTTCAAATAAAACATTAACTACAAATTCTAATCCGTCGTTACTACGTGCAGTATCGGTACCTGCTACATCAACATCAACTTTAGCTAAAACTCCATGGTATCAACAAAAATTCGAACTAGTAGGTTATGACATTCGTTTTTATTTAATATTTCTTTTTTAATTTTTCGATGTAGTATCGCGATGTAATTGAAGAAAAAGTACGTGATGCATATCCTGAGTTGCCACAAATGTACAAATTACAACCTGCAAATATTGAATGTTCAACTATGAAAGGATATGACCTTGACTTTTCCGTATGTAATTCATAAAAAAAAAGCTTTTTCTATACAGAAGGATTTATTTTATAACGAAAAAATTCTTAGAAAAATTATATTTATTGAACGATTGAAATGAAATAGAAGAGAATTATGTCAAGAAAAAAAAAAGACAAAAAATTTCCAATGAAAAATGAGAAAAATTATTTTCTGTCTAGATATTTGATAAAGTTTTAATAATTTACTTTTTACTTAAATTTTTTGTTTTCTTTTGTGATAGATCGAGTTACATGATGGACGAAGTGTAGTTGTATCCATTTCTTATGGTGGTAGCTCGGGACCTCCATATACAAAGGAAGAACGTCGTAAGCTGGTCACTATTCGTCAAAATACGGTGCCCAATTAGTAATACAAAATACTGATATAAAAATAATTAAACTGGAACTATATATAGATTTTTTTTTTGACCTTGAAATACTTCTCATATCAATAAACTAATAAAGACAAACAATATTCATTGTTTCGTCATATATTCAGTTAAACTTTCGAAAAAGAAACACTATTAATTTATTCATGTGATCAATGCTTTAACTATTCAATTTTATATCTAGATAATTGATTTTATTGCGTTGTTCTCTTCATTCTGTGAGTATCTTGATATTTAATGTAGTTCATGCACATTATAATGTTCTACTCTATTCATTGATATGTTATTTAAATTAAGATTAATTGTTGAGGAATCACTTTCCATAAATTAAGAGTAAAGTATCTTGATATTGTTAGTATGAAATCAATATATTTTCTCGGTAAATTATAGTTCATATTATGATAATGCTTTCTATTGTATTTTAAACCTAAGTTAGAACACTTAAGTGAGTGACCCATTGTGCTTGTAAATCATAAATGAAATCGTCAAGTGTTACTCAACAAATATCGATAACCGCCAAGAATAATAAGAACGCAAACAATCAAAATTCTTAACGATCATCATTATGTCAATTATTTACCATTGATTCTTAATATGAAGAATTGATGAATGCAAATGTTTTTATTTTGATTAGATCAAACCACTCGAATTCGATTTCAGAATAGACGTTTTAAAAAAAAACATTTCATACATATGATCGGGGACAAGACAAGTAGAAATGTCTGATGACTTATTTGAATTTGAAAAGGAATAAGATATTCTTCTTCTTCTTCTTCTTCGTCAAAAAAAAATTTTCTTAACAAATTGACATTTGATTTTCAAAGTGGTGCACATATTTGAACAGAAAAAAAAATAAATATGTAAATTCAAATGTCAATCACACTGAAAAATATCACCATAGAAATTGGCATTGAAATCATAGAACTTTTAAAGAATTACTAAAAATTAACAAATAATAGTTAGATAGTTATTCTCGGTAGTAATTAAATAACTTTAGACGAATGTAGAATAAAAGAAAATACATTTCTCATCGACATTATTTTAACAAGGACAATTGACCTTTTTTTAAATTTTATAAGTATACATAAATGTTTCCGTGCAAAGATTAAACGTTAATATAGTTTTCTTTTTCTTTGACAGGCAATTATAATTTTCTGTTTCTTTTTTCTTTCGGAATACTTTTCTTCAATGTGTCTTATCAAAGCGGTCATAAAGTAAATGATCAAGAACAATAATAATTTCTTTAACTTCGTCTATTTTCTCAATTGTTAAAAAGAAATTGAAACAAAAAAAAAAAAAAAAAGAAGAAAGTTTTCTTGTTCGAATAACGAAAAAAACACAAGTATGATGAATCTTTATTCTTTTACAGCCATTTTTTACATCGCGGATTTGAGTTTGAATTGACGTCAAGTGGTGTGCATAATGTACTTGTATGACTACTATTGTGACTGATACTCTTTCATCTTGTACTTGATCAAAAACTAAAATGTGCAGGTGCTTGTACATACATCCCTTGAGCATATTTTTTTGAACGACATATTATGTGAACGTTTTATCTTTAATTTATAGTTGTAGACAAAAGAAAATGAGAAGGAAGATAAATAACAGTTTCTGTCCTCTCTCTCTCTCTCGCAAATACACATGTTGCTCTCATTAAGCAGTCTTTTTCCTTTCTGCTTTTATTCTTTAACGTTTTTTTCTTTTTCCTATGAAGTCTTTCTTCTTTCAGATGTTTGACGATGTAAGAACGGTTTGTGAAGAAAAAAAAAGAGCGAAGTATTTTTTTCATATTGACTAAAATTTTCTTTCACTTTCAAAGAGACTTACATTCATACATTCATATTCATTATTTGTCCGCATCTGAAGTCATCATCATCATCATTGAAAGAACAACAAATTCAGATCACCGATGACAATTCATCTGACTATTAAAGTAACAACATCGCAGTTATAAGAAAAGGAGAACTAACAGCTGTTTTATTCATCGTTCGTCTTATAATGAAAGTAAACTTATTTCTCTTCGGTTTATTTTTAACATAATCAAATAAATCCCAACTTTTCATAGCTAATAGTTTTCTTGGTTTAAACTACGTACTGAAAATCAATATTAAAAAAATTTTCTTCATTTTTTCTTTTATATTATTTCTCGTTTGTAAACACATTATGTTACATTATTTGATTCTATATATAAATATAAATATACGTAAGCAAATACACACATATGTTCTAATAATAAATCATATTACTCAATCTATGTTTCATTTTCTATGAGTCATAGATAAATTAGAAATAGAACTAATTCAAATTGATATATTTGATAAGAACTGAAGAAATAAAACTAATAATTTCAATGTGTTTGACAAAGTAGCATTGAAATTATTGTCACATCTTTTCTTTTATTTCTTATTAGAATGATACAGTGGTAATTCAATATCATCCAACACCAGCTATTTCTCTAGTCAAATCATCCATGTCAAGAACACTTATTTATCGAACAAATAAAGAATTTGATAAATGTAGTGAACTTTTAAAGAATATTTTAAGTGTTCAAGGTAGGATTAATGATTTTCTTCTAAAATATTTTTTCTTGGTTAATAATAAAATGAAGAATCACGTCGAAATGCTAAATCCTCAGCTGTTGGTGAACTAAATCGAAAAAAACAACAACAATTATCAACAAATACAAGATCGAAAAAACCGAATAGGAAAGCAATTGTTACTAAATCGTCATTTGTCAAAACGAGTATGTTTATTTAGTTGAGTAACAATAAAATATTTGATCTTATTTTCAGACATTAATGGCAATAAAGAAACAAGTGAACATCGACCATCTTATTCACTAAATAAAAATTTACATTTAACAAATGGAGTAACAGTAGAGGTACGTTTTTTTATCAGAAATCTTTTCATTATTTTTTTGACAATATTGCACATTTATAAATATTTTAAGTTAAAATATAAAAGACTGATTCTTTTGTCTTCCTCTGCTCGAAGAATCATGTAAATGACATAATGGATGATAGATCTAAAGTGGTCCATTAAAAAAGAAAAGATTCATTTTGTTTTAAAAATGCATATTTTTTTATATCTTAAAATAAAATTGTTTAAGGAAATAAAAAGGATTCTATTGATTTAGGAACCATCATTCTTAAAGAATCGTGTAAGTTCAAGTGAATCTCATAAACATATTACACATTCTCCATCTCCAACACAAAACATTCATCAACGTTTGACATCTCCATTAAAAACTAATTCATTAACAAATAATAAATCTCAAAATTCATTACGTCGTCGTACACAAAATAAAGAAGAATTTTTACGAAGTTCATCTTGTAGTGATATACAATCATTAAAATCTAATTTTATGCATCAACAACAAAAACACTGTATTATTGATCAATTTATTACATATTTAACACGTATACGAACGATTTCAAAACAAATTCGAGTTCGAAATTCTAATCATGCTAATGGTAAAAATTTTTTTTATTTATTTCAAAAACAAAAAAACAAGAATTTTTTCATTTAATAAAATAATATTCAGATCCTGAATGTTATCATTTATGGAATGAACTTGAAAATTCAGTTTCATCTGCTCTATCATATGCTAATGATAATATACAATTTCAATTATCATTAATATCATTACGACGTGAAATAATCGAACTTCGAAAGTAAGATTTTAAAATAATGAAAATTTAAAAAAAAACACCACAAAATATTTTTCTTAAAAGACAATTACAAACAACAAATGTTCATTTGCATGAATATGATCTAACACGTCGTAATGATGAACAATGTTGGTTTCTTTTTTTTATATTGTTCATTCTTTTTTTGTTTTTTTTGTTATGTTCAATAGATGTTCATTTACAAAAGAAATTCGATACAAATCAAATTCAATGTACACAATTATTATTACATAATAAAGAATTAAAAACACAATGTCAATTATTACAAAATAAAATTGATCATTTAGAACAAGATAATATTCGTCTTATACAACGATTAACTCTAAAAGTAAAACAAATTCTGTTTTTCAAATAACAATTTAATTATTGCTTTGTTTTTCTTTTAAAGGATCTCCATTCAATAGTTCAATGTTCCCAATGGATTTCAACAAATAATGATCTTCTTCTTGATAAAGAAATCATTTTTTTAAAAGAAAAATTATATCATGTTTATGATGATCTTGCAACATTATTGAATCAAAATCATACACTTCAAATATCTATTAGAGAACAAGATCAACAATTATTATTATATAAGCAACAAATCAAGTATTCAATTCAAATAATAAAAATAATATTTATTTGTTTGTTTTGTTTTTTTATCTTCTAGTAATTTAAAACAATCAGCTCAAAAATTTTTACATAATCTTGATGATCAATCAATAAAAGAAAAAATTAAACAATTTTTAAATCATATTCTTATCGATCAACATTATAATGAAGTATCAAAAAAGTAAAATATTGTTTTTCTATCAAAATGAAATATGAAGAACAAAAAAAAACCTTTTTCATTTATATATGAGAGCTATTTCTCTGTTTTTTATTTCTCTTTGAGAATCATTCGGAATTTTTTTTGACTTGAACAACCTTGACAATACCAATTTTTATCAAAAGAGAAATTTAATAACATAGATTGTTAAACATTCATACTGATAAAAAGTTCCATACCCACCTTTCTGTCAGAAACCTATTTTCATCTCAGAACAATCGATCTGGCTGAGGATTTCATGAAATCTGTTTCCGACTCTTAACAGTTTACAGTAAAAATTTCGACAGAAAATATTGAATTACCATAACATTCAAAGGTCAAATATTAGGTTTCTCCATGACAAAGATTTTCTCCTCGAAATCTAATGATATAGATTTTACGTTGGTTTTAAAATGTAGACAAGACCTACTACTATAACTTCACAGAGCTCAATAATTCAAAATATTGTTTCTTTACTTTTATTGAAATTTTCTCTCAAAAAAAAAAACAGGATATCTCTGTAGAAAAATATTCAGTTTTTTTAAAAGTATGTCGAAATCGAAAATTTCCGCTCTGTTAAGTTGTAGAACGCAATTTTTTCTTTAATTTAAAACATTGCCGAGTTTTCTAGCATACAAAACGGCTGAGAAATCTTTAATACAAGAACAGAAAAAATAGAAAAATCTCTTCTGAGAAAAACGTCAAACAAAGTTTGACCTTGGAAGAATCCAAGCTTCTTTCTTAATAAAACGGTATAGAAAATAAACCGTAAAAAAGCATAATCAATTTAATAAATCGTATTACACAGTTTATTCACATATTTGCCTGATTTTTACTTAAAAATGATTTATTTTTATTTATTAAATTGTTGAATTTCGAATTGAAGGTCATATAATTCTTTTACATCAATTATTAATACAGAAAAAAATGTCTTTCGAAAATAAGTTTTGAATTGACACTTATAAATGATTCTTATACTTTCATATGTAAGCTGTGATTGAAATAAGAAGAAATACAATGATTTGAATAATATGTTCTTGAAAGCGACAATCCTTACAATAGAAATAGAATGATACATATTTAATGATAATTCAAAATAGTAAATTCTCTCATGGACGAGAAGAAGCGTCTTTTTGCAATCATTTATTCTTTCCTTTCTCGTGCATTATTTTAGATTCATTTATACTTCATGCCATAACTAATAGAATCAACTAATCATGTATGTATATATATATATATATATATATATATATATTGGATTTCATTTACGTGCTTTGTAGGTATTTTTTTTATTTATTTAAAAATGGCGCTATTTAATAATGCTGCAAGGAGAAAACTAATAATGCAGAGAAGAAAAATATTTCATTTTTACCTTGTTCAATTTTAGAGAGTCAGAACATGCTTCAATGTGTCTTTTTTTGAAAGTTAAATATATGTTCCCTCTAGCAAATAAAGTTCACAGGTGATCATTGACTGTTAATAATGACATACAATAATGTCGCACATGACGAGTAGTTAGTTAATATTGTATATATGAATATCTAGAGTAATCAAACTAGAAGAATCTTGACTCAGATTGATTTTCTGATTCAGAGCTGCAACTTCACCGATGATTACTAGCAGGTTGAGTGATTATTTATGACCTTTACTGACTACAGAGAACATATTTGACTTTCAAAAAATGACAAATATCGCAATCCTAGAATTAGGAACGGTAAAATGAGATATTTTTTCTTTTCTACATTCATAGTTTTCTCCTTAAAGCATCATTAAAATGTACCACATTCAAATAAATATAAAATAAACCAACATAACATGTAAATGAAATCCAATATATATGTAAAGGATGTCTCATAATACCTGAGAATATATGGTACATGACACATTTCATACTTTTTATTTTCCAAAGTTTCAGCTCTCTAACAAAAACGAGTGTTGAAATACGTAGACAAGATTAAAATAAATAAATTTTCTTACTTGATTTTTTGTAACATGTTTATTTGTTGATCAATGATATTATTTATTAAACATTTGATGGAAAGAAATTTTATAAGAGAATTTTTTACAAAAATATAAATAATAATAAAATTCAATGTATATGAACATACTCTTCATTACTTTCTATGAACAATTGTAATTAGTAAGATATTTCGTCTAATTTTAATGATGTATTATTAAACACTTTTTCCGTGAAATTCTTCATTCAGTAATTTAACATCGCTATCGATTGATTCTATACGTTCATAAAATAATTGTTCTATGAATCGTATGACCAGTACTCCATATTGTTTTGAGATGATTTGAATTCAATACAAACTATTTACAATCTTTTTTGTTTCGTAAACTGGTAGACATTTAAGGTAAAATTTATCATAAAAACTTAGATATAAATGCATTCCTATAGAATTAAAACAATCGTTAGCCGTTCTGTCGCAATTGATTACATAGAAAAAATATTACAAAAATCTAGTACGACAATTCATGGATGTTAATCTTGTTCATGAATTTTAGCTAGATATGGGCAAGATGGTACCCCGGATGGAACTAGGACCAACACTTTTTCTTTGAGAGCGATATCTTTTATGGTCGTTTGAGACTTGCGTCAAATGTCACACTAACATGATCCATGTGTTCTAAAAATTTATGCGAAAATTATTAAGTAATGATCACTTCAAAGTTTGTTGTTACAATTTGGATAGTAAAATTAATCTTTTTTTTCGTAAACTACACAGTTGCCGAATATATAAACATGCGGAATAGAGAAAGTGTTAGCGAATTAAAAATAGCGATGAATTTCAAAGAAAAGACATTAGAGATCATGTGAGTGGTGCAAGATGTCTCGAGCGTATTGATACTTCTAGAAAATGACATCACATTTTTTGCTAGTGCATGTATTCCTAACCGTGAAATCAGAACCAAAACTTTTTTTGACCGAGACCAGAATCAAAAACAATTGGTTCTGATCATCACTAATTTCAACACTGATGTTAGTGGAAGAGCTAAAACTTTGGAAAGTTAAAGATCTTGGTTAGATATATTTGTGAGAAAATAGTATGAAAAATGTCGTTGACAATTTATTCTCAGTTATTATGGAACACATTTTATATATGTAGTTGACTCTATTAGCTATGGAATGATCAACAAATGAATTTAAAATAATTCAAGAGAAAGAAAAGAAGAAATGATTGGAAAAAAGAACTTTTCCTTTTGTTCATGAGAGATTATAACGATTCTAATTATTAATTAATCATGTATATGTTCTTTTTGTTATTAGCTCTTTGCATCTAACTCCTACAAAATCTATTTCATCAGCTGTTAAACCATCTTCTATTTTGTTCGAAATACCTCACAAAATAGCAACTACATCACCATCTCAGCCTGTTACATTTCGATCACATATATCACCAATTGTTACAATAAATAAACATCGACCAAAACTTATTTTTGTAACTCCGACTGTTCTAAATGATTCGAATATTGTTTCTAAATTTCAATACAAACGAAATCCAACAATTGATGTAACACATTGTTCATCATCAACTATTGATGATGCTGATTCCATATTAATATCTTCAGTTTCTACATCATTATCTTATGAACAACGAAATCATACAACTTTGTATAATAGTTTACCAATATTGTCTATACCTACAACAATTGATATAACAAAAATGACGACAACAATAGGCAAACAACAAATTTATAATAATGAAAGTAGTCCTGAACTTGATCAAATATCTGATTTAACATCAAAAATATTTAGTTCAGGAGATGAAGAAGATTCTCTTATTGGTGATAATAATATATCGACATCTTCATCGTTAACTATAACTTCCGATGCTGAAAAACTCATGCATATATAAATATGATTTATTTATTTATTTATTTATTTATCTATTTATATAATATAAATTAAATAATAAATTCTGATAGAGAGTAATATAAACAAGAATTTCTTTTTTCACGATTCAATGCATTGTTTGAATTTTTTATTCACTAAAAAAGAATCTTCTTCGATCAAATATAACAAATGTTTAATACTTCCTTCTCATCAAAAATATTTATTGTTTCTTTTTACTTAACATATGTATTATATGTTGTATTTTGAAAAAAAATTATTGTTGTTTTCAATTGGAAATCGAATACAAAAGATCGAAATTTGACACTTTACAGTGCATGTACATTATTAGCTCAATAATTGATATAAATCTTGCAAAGACAAACTTGATTGCTCAAATAACAACATTATTCTGACATTCATGATAGAACATTGATTTTTTTTATTTAATCACTACAAGAGAACATATCTAGCTGTTGAACACCGTTCGAATTTATATTATAGCTACGAATAGGTCTTAGTGAGACTAAAAAAAGCTTGAAGAAGTTTTAGTCTACAGTCTACTGATGAAATTTTTACTGAGAACAAAATTTTACGAAAAATCCGAAACAAAGAGTTTCGAGCTGAAAATTTGTCTATAGATAAATTTGATAATCATTAGATAGTTCTGAAAGTTTCAACAAAAATAAACATGTCTTTATCGAGATATTCAATTTCCAAAAAAACGGTGACTTACCATAGGAAGACACAATAATCGAGTCTATTTGAAAATGGAGTACATTGAAGAAGACATGTTCGTTTTCGTCGAAACTTCCAGAACTATCTAATTACTGTGAGATCTGCCTATAGACAAAATCTCAGCTTGAAACTCTTTGTTTTGAATTTTTCAGATATACCATATTCTCAATAAATATATTCTATTGAAACAGTCATCAGTCTTCATCCTTAGGTCATGGACTCGAGTCCTTTTAAATTTTTCTTAGTCTCATCGGGATCTAGTCATCGCCATAATATGAAGTCGAACGCTGTTCGACAATTGGATATGTGCCCTTGTGGGTTAATCTCCACTAAACAAAAAATGATTCATTGATAAATTTTATGATATTCGATAGTACATAACTATTTTCAGATGTCCTTTTTCTATTAATTATTGTAAAAAATAACCGTTAATCAAATAATACATAGGAACAAATATGAATGTGTATCGAATCATATATACAACAATACCAATCTTATTAACTTCAAGATGATATACTAATTAATTTTTATGAAGATTTTTTGTTGATTAAGAGTGACATCTATAATCAATATATTAAATTGTGTAAATTGATCATTTTTTCTTTATTTTACTACTTAATACAATATCTGATTTCAACAGTAAAAGAAAATAAATTATAAATTGCGACTGTCAAAAAACAAAAATTCATTATAAATACTGTGTCTGAGCAACACGAATGAATGTTGACACTCATATATTTGATTCTTATTTTTTCATTACGTTAAATTTTTAACAGCAACAATATGCTTCAATTAGAAACTGAAGAAAGAACTGCTCTTCTTTTATCAGAAGCAGCTGATGATGATGATGATAATAATAATGATAATCATAACGTAATAAATATTCCATTAAATGGTAGAAATGACGATTTTCCTGTCGTTGCTAAGCGTCCCAAAACATATCAACGTCATCCTATATCTAATGCTCATCCTATGTTATGTTTTGGTTTAATATTAGGTGCTTTTATCTTAGGATGTCTTACTGGCATTATTATTTTGCTTTATCGAATGTCGTCAGATTCCCAACAAGGACATTCATCATTATCGTCAAATTTACTTGAAACCGCAACAAATATTGATTTATCAATACGAACAAAACTATTTCAATCAATAAAGCAAACAAAGTTTTTGACTCTTAGTCGGTAAATATTTCTTTAAAAAAAAGAAAAAGAAACTTTTCGTATTTTTTTCTTACCAAAATTTTTAATTTTTAGTTCAATTGAATCAGAAAATGATGCTGCTAATAAATTATATGAACAATGGAAATCATATTCTTCATCATTAACTCATGTAAATAAATTAACATATGATATAAATTTATCAAAATTTTCTTCATCAAATATATGGAGTGGTATTCAATTAACTGATGATAGTAATAGAAATGAATTTTTAAAAGTTAATCTTTTATCAACAGAAAATTTTCTTTCATTTTCATCACTTGTTAAATCTGGTGAAATTGATGGAAATTCAATTTATTATGTTAATTATGGTCGACAAGAAGATTTTGCTTATTTATTTAAAAATCGTATTCGTTTTGAAGATCATGAAAAATCAATTGTATTTATGAGACGTAAATCAAAAATTATTTCTCAAACTGAACAAATTCATCAAGCAATTTATTATGGTTTTGGTGGTTTAGTTTTATTTGATGATAATGAAAATACACAAACCACAACAACAAATGATCGATATTCATTTTTTCGAGATTGGGCCAGATATTCATCTCCAGATGGTAAAAATAATAAAATAAAAGTTAAATAAAAAAAAAATTTTTTTAATTTTTTTATTTGTTAAGAACGTCAAAAATATATTAATGGTACTCTTAATAATGATAATCATTTAATTTCTGTTTTAATACTTTCATATAATGATGTTCAAAAAATATTTGAATTACTTCAAACAGATTCAAATGGATGGTTAACGTGTCCAACTGAATGGCATGATAAACCAACTTCATTAAGAATAGGTGGAAAAATTTCAATTATGAAAATTCGATTAGTTGTAAATGTAGAACCTACAAAAATAGAATTGCCTGTTGTTATGAGTTCAATTCGTGGTACAATTGATGCTGAACATTTTATCATGATTGGTTATCAATTAGGTTCAATAGAACTAAATAAAATTATCAATGAAATTATAGAAGCTTATATAAATCAAATAAAGAATGGTTGGAATCCAAGGTTTATTTTAATTTGAAAAACTGAATTTTTTTTCTTTTTTTATTTTATTTGTTATTTTATTTTGTAGAAGATCAATTCTATTCTGCGCTTGGTCTGGTTTAGATTATGATCATTATACAAGTAAGAATAACAATTATTAGTAAAATATACTTTCGTCTATGATTAACGCTGTTTCATAGAGCTTAAAATTTTTGTAACTACCAAATCGAACTCAGAGTCGTTTATGTAGGAAATGAAAATCTTTTAGAGTGATAACATTGAATTAAATCAATCTTTCAGTTTTAATATATGTTGTAGTTTTATCTTATTTCATATTGACTATTGTTTTATCAATGTATTAGAAAATATGATATAAAATCTATAAACATTTTTAGTTCGTCGTTGGCTTTCGGATAATTATCATTTTGTTGATAAAAATTTAATAGCATATATTGATCTTGGAAATGGTATTCTTGCAAATTCTACTTTAAATTTACATGGTTCACCATTACTTGAACAAATTGCTAATCGTGCTGCTGATTTTGTTCCAAGTCCACTTGAACATAATCATACATGTCATCATCGATTAGTAACAACAACAATATCAAATGAAGAAAGTCATCATCATCATCATGATCATAAACGAAAACGACGTAATGATGATGATGGACATGAACATCATATGGAAACAAAACAACAAGAAGAAATGAAATGTGAACCACATAAATTATTAGATGAATGGATTAAAGCAAGTAAAAATCAAACTGGAATAAATAAAACTTTAGATATTGTTCAAGCTATTGATATTGATTCATCGGCTGCTTTATTTCAATTACAATATGGAATTCCATCAATATTAATTGAAATGACTAATCAACAGGTATATATTTTTATATTTCTCCGATAAAAAAAAACAAAATCATTTAAATAAGATGTTCTTATATATACAATATATTGAGTTTTATTTAGTAAAAACAACTTTCATTCTAGGTAAGATCATGAGAATACCTGGTGGGCTTTTTTTTCTTACATCTTTTGAATATCATAATGTGAAGACATATGATTATTACATCTTGATTTTTACTTCTGCTTCTTTATTTTATTGATTTAGTTCACCTTTTATTTTCTTTTCGTGTATCTCAATTTTTTTCGTCATGGTTATTTTTTTTTTTGAGAAGAAAAAAAAATCTATAAAAATTGCATGACTATTGATCAGCAACAAAAAAGAATACATACATTTTATAACTTTCAAATTTTTCGAATGATAATGTTTCTTTTTTCTGGATTGTTCTAATTAATGTTAACATTCAGTTTTTCGTCTAATTTGATGTTGGAGAGAATGAAATTACCAACAAGTATCGTACCTTTCCGGCATATTCTCGAATGTTCTCGTACATTCTATTTTCCAGCATAGACAGTATAAAAGAACGCAAAAAAGAATACAGGGTAACCATCGTAATGAGTAAGTGTGAATACCATTCAATAAGATAGTAGTTCTCTTTTTAAAAGAAGGTAAAAGTATAATTCGTTTTTTCTATGATAATTCTTTAAAATTTTCACTGTTTAAATTTATGAATCAATGTAAAACATAACCTTCGTTTTTGATAATGTTAATTTCATTTAAGAACTTATCATTATTCATGAGTTTCTATTTTATAGGCATTAGCAAATGATATATTTTATGTTAGTCATTCATTATCTATTGTCGAACGAGAAATTCGACCAGAAGTTTATGTTGCTTATACACAATTTGTTACTGAAATAATTCGTCAATTAATTGATGAACCATTAATTTCATTTAATTTAACTTATTATGCCAATCAAATTGATGAACAAGTTATTCAATATGTTGCTCATTATACGAGAGAATATGGTTCAGTAGGTTCTCATATTGGTGATCCAAGTAAGATAAAGATATTTTTCTATTTCAATCTATAAATATGATAATAATTTCTTCTAGGTGACTTTATAACAACATTAAATGATTTAACAAAATCTATTCGAAAATTTCAATTAAATATTAATCAACTATCTAAAAATGAGTATGAATATATATATATATATTTAAAAAGAAAAGTCAAATTAATAAATTCTTTTCTTTTTTCTCATACTTTATTATAGTTATATTCATTTTCCATCAATAAATACTCAATTAATTGAATTTGAACGTTTATTTATTAGTAATGATCATCTACCTGGAATGAATACAATCGATAAAATATACAAGTAAATAAAAATTTAATTGATTTTAATAATAATAAATTCTTTTAGACATATATTAATTGGTCCAGCATTTGGTCTTACGAATACAGCTGTTCCATTTCCATTATTATCAAATCTTCTGTTTGGCATTGCAGAAGATCCGCCAACAGCATTATGTGATGCATCAAAATTATTTTGGTTAAAATTAAAAGAACATATTCATTTTATAAATCGAACATTAAATGGATTCGATGGACTTATTGAAAAAATCTAAATAATTTTTTATTCAAATTTTTCACTTTTTATTTTTTGAAAAAAAAAATAATATTCATTTTTATTTTGTCAGATGTTTGCATTTTTTCTTTTTTTTTGATGATAATTATTTTTATTTTATTCCGAAACAAAAATTTCAGAGAACAAATATAGAAATCAGTTCGTTCTCTGATTCATTTTAGAATGTGATTGATTCGCGCCCTTTGTTTTCCCCCTTAATCTTTCCTTTCCTATATATATATGTATAAGAAAGTATTGAGGATTTTATTCAGTTTTATATTAACATTTGTTTTTCGATTTTTTTTTCTAGAAAATTCTTGTATTTCCTAGCGCTTAATCATGGTTAAAGAAACAAAATATTATGATATTCTTGGTGTTCAACCAAATGCTACAGTAGATGAAATTAAAAAAGCTTATCGTAAATTAGCTTTAAAATTACATCCAGATAAAAATCCTGATAATGATCCAGAACAATTTAAACAATTATCTCAAGCATGTAAGTTTGTTTTTCTATTTTAAAATCTATTCAATAAGAAAAAAAAATGTTTTATTATTAGATGAAGTATTATCTGATGAAAAAAAACGTTCATTATATGATCAAGTTGGTGAACAAGGATTAAAAGAAGGTGCAGGTGCTGGTGGATTTCATGGTTCAGATCCATTCGATATATTTAATATGTTCTTTGGTGGTTCATTTAGTAATCGACAAGATAATCGAGGAAAAAATCTTGTTCATCAATTAGGTGTTTCATTAGAAGATCTTTATAATGGAGCTGTTAGAAAATTAGCTTTACAAAAAAACGTTATTTGTGATAAATGTGAAGGTAAAAACGAAATCAAAATTTTTTTTTTTTTTATATTTGAATTTTTCTTTTGTTTTGTTTTTAGGTCGTGGTGGAAAACAAGGTGCAGTATCAAAATGTACAACATGTAATGGATCTGGTTTTGTTACTCGAGTTAATCAACTAGCACCTGGAATGATTCAACAAATTCGTTCACATTGTTCAGATTGTGAAGGTCAAGGAGAAAAAATAAATGCAAAAGATAAATGTAAAACATGTGATGGAAAAAAAATTGTTCGAGAAAGAAAAATTATTGAAGTACATATTGATAAAGGTAATTAACTTATAAAAGAAAAATATATATATATATATTCTTATGAGCAAAAAATCTTTATTTAAGGTATGGAAGATGGAAAGAAAATAACATTTAATGGTGAAGGTGATCAAGAACCAGGACTTGAACCAGGTGATATTGTTATTGTTTTGGATGAAAAAGAACATTCAATATTTAAACGTGATAAAACTGATTTACATATAAAAATGCCAATAACATTAACTGAAACATTATGTGGATTTCAAAAAGTTATTAAAACACTCGATAATCGGCAACTTGTTATAACATCATTACCAGGTAAAAAAAAAACATTTTAATTTTATTTAAATTATAGAAAAAAAAACAAGTCGACTTCTTTTTGCTTTAGGTGAAATTATTAAACCTGGTGATATTAAATGTATATTAAATGAAGGAATGCCTGTTTATCGAAATCCATTAGAAAAAGGTCGACTTGTTCTTCATTTTGATGTTAAATTTCCAACTAAAAATGAAATACGTCCAGAAAATATTTCAAAATTAGAAACATTATTACCATCACGTTCACATGTTAGTATACCAATGGATGCAGAAGAATGTGTTTTAACTGAATATGATCCTCGACAATCACAACGTTCAAATAAAAATGATATCTATGATGATGATGATCCACGTGTTCACGGTGGACCAACACAAGTTAACTGTGCTACACATTAATTTAAACTTTGTTTGTTTTTTTTTCTATTTGTACTATACGAATTTCATTGTACAACTTTAAAAAAGTATGCACAATTGAAAAGATAATATATTGAATTCAGCCAACGAATAATAGACGAAATTATTTATAATATTTTTCATTGAAATATGTAAATACTTCTTTGAAATTGAGGGTCGATCACAAGTAGTATTACGATGAAAAAATTCAAAATATATCTGCTTTGATTCAATTAAATAGGTTGAATGCTTGGTTTGTGATAGATACGTATTCAAAGTTTTTATTTTCATATGAATAACGTAAACAAAAATTACTTCATTTGATATTTAAGATAATAACTAGAAGAAATCAAAACGAACTTTATGAAAGATATATTATTGATACGCATAAAACAAATTTTCAGAATTAATTAGTTTTAATAGTTAACGGCAGACATGAAACCGGTATTAGTACAGGTTTCAGATCAGTCGATATACCAGTGTGTCTTATTAATTTTTTTGCTCTTAGTATCTTATTGAGAATGTGTAATGAAATTTTGCTGCAAGTTGACTATGTCAAATATCCCTATCCACTGATAGAATAGTACAACAACTCAATCAGCTGGTCTGATCTAGTCATGCCGGTACTGATTGTCAAAAATCCAGACGGGTTTCATCTCTAGTCAATGGTTAAAGTATTTCAAATTCTGAAGCATCAAATGCTGTTCTTTTTTTGCAAGAAAATTAGTAATTCCGATGTCTAAAGAGCTTCAATTGTGCATTTGAATGATCGGGCGCAAATTTTGGCATCTAAGTTAACTATTAGTTCTAAAAATCTGCTTTATATGCATCAATAATAACTAAAGCATTCATAAAGTTCGTTTGATTTCTTCTTGTTATTGTCTTAGGAAATTATAAGAAATATTTCAATTTTTGATCGTAGTTCTATTTGTGGCTCACACTGCATTTGAAATGAATACTTTTCATGATTATACGAGTAACTGAAATAATGATTTGTGTGCTGATTCTTCGTTTAACATGTTTTTGTGGTTCATTGATCAATGAATATGCTCTGAGCATTTTAAAGCGTTTATATTTAATGTTAATCGATATGAAATTGATGCTGACATATTGTAGGGAGGTTCTTTTTGAAAAAGATAAGAGTAGCTCTTCTCTATTATTTAATCATTTATATAAGTTTCATTGATTAATATAAAGTTGAATAAAATGGTCTATATAACTTTTGATTGTAAATTTGTATAACTGTCAAATGTTTTCCGATAAACTAAAGTGAACTTTTATAATGATTTGTTAATCTTGATCATTTAAAAATTAATTTGAGATTTTCAATTATTGATACTATTCGACACAACTATGTAACGAATGGTGAACTATGTGTCATTAAATGTAAAGTCTCTATTCAATAGAATGCTTTGTATTAGTTCTCATAATCATTGGTAGTTTTGCTCTATGCCAAAAACTAAAAGCTTAAAAACGAAGTATCATTTTTTTAAAGACAAACGAGCGAAATTGTGAATTTTCTAAAATAAATATTTTTCTTTTCTTTGCTTCTATTTGCATGGGAGAATAGAATGCAATGAGTAAAATATCATTCTAAATAAAAGATTTTGAAAAAAGATCATCTGCTCAGTTTAAATGTAGTTGTTATTATTATAATTCAATCATTAACTGCAACACATGCTTGAAAATGTAATTGAAATTATTCAAGATTTACATTAACAATACAATATTTCGTAAGTGTATAACTACAATAAAATCAAGCAATATTTTCTGAAAAATCTTATCGTTATTGTTACTAAGGCATCTGTACAATCAAATAAAACATGTATTATATTCATACCAAAAACTAAACTTATGAATACATGTGAGATTAATTTTTATGATCGAGTTTTCGAGACATTTACCGTATTTTAGTGAAATATATTATGATACGAATAGAGTATTGTATTAAATACCAAAGTAATCTGGATGATGAGAAAAATTTATTAAATTCCATAATGATTTCAAAGTATTAATTAAATTGATTTGGTTAAAAGAAAAATAATAATTTAATCCGTGGCGCAGATTAAAAAGGGTAATGTTGTTTTCTGTTTGTTTTTTGGCATTCGGATATACTATCAGAAAATCATTTGATTTGAAAATTTTTTGTCCTACAAAACTGGTCAGTTTGTTTTTCAACTAAAGTTTATTATTGAAGAAAATTTTAAAGTATTAATACTCCTCAATCATTGAACTTCGATAGTCAAAAAACGAAAAAATGATTCAAATTTTTTTAAATTTCAGAAGAAATATTTTCGAGAATAATCATGAAATAAAAATTGTGAACAAAGTCTTGTCTGACAGAATTACCTGATTGTTCTTTTGTATTTCGATGCAATCTAATCGTTTGTACTCTTCAACTTAGCCGTCACGACATTTTGTTTAGAATTAAATTTCACACCCACACCCTCAAGTTGCACTTTGAAGAACATCCTCTTCTAACATGCGTAGAAGATTATCAGTAGTCTTTATTGTCATGAACGATCATACAAGAAACCTTGCCAAGGTCGTAGAGGTAAAGAGCACAAAGTTTTCTAATCATTGATGGTAACTGTATTACTTTTTAGATTAATCTTCATTATACAAATCGACAGATATTAGCAAAAAATCGAAAATCGCAATTAGACACTTAAGTAAGCGGTCATATTCTCAATATAGTTCCAATAAGAAAAATTTATTTGACAAACAAACGAAACAGTTTTGTAGAACGAAAAATTCTCAATTGAATGACTTTATGAAAATGCATGGGAATAACCCAACAAAAGAAAATGATAGTGTCCCAATCAAGCTGCGGTATTCGTTATATAATAGAATTTTCATCATGTAACTCATATAGATACATATTAAATATTGCTTTTTATGTTTTTCTTTCTCCATTAAACATTGAAATGAATTTGCATTATCTCATATATATGTAATGACGTGTGTGCAGAGGACAAAGATCGAAGATATTTTAGAAAGAAGATTTATATTTTATTAGTAGGAGTGTCGAGTAGACAAAACACAAAGTGAATATGAAAGAAGTCAGGAAACTCAAAATAAAATCTTTTTAAGAATTCTCATCAATTGAATAGAGTTTTTGTTTAGAATGTTTTGTTTAACTAGACAATGGATATATTGCGTAGGAGCACATTCATATGTTCTATTATGAGTTCAATCTTTGCAAAGAAAAGTATGTTTTTTAGTAGACATAGAAGTGAATGATTGTATGAGTGTACACATTCAGCAAAACTGGCAATGATTAAGGCGATTAATAGAGATGATTTGCTTTTGTTATTAATTATGCAAGTAGTATGTTGACTACAAATGCTATGAAAACATGCTGCATGCATCAATGTTGTATATCTATCCTTTTTTTTGTTTATATAATAGTAAGGTGCAGGTAATTCAAATTTCGAGTAAAAAATTTTTTTTTCTCGTTTTTTCTGCATCATTTAATAGAGCGAGAGCTGCTGATCATGAAAATCTACTTTTTAGCCTAAGCAAATGCTTTCTTCCGATGGAAAAATACGAAATATTCGAAAGATGCCGTTTTTCGAGAAAAAAACACATCTTTTTAAAAATATGCAAAATTTTCTACTTTCATTTTTTCAGCTTCTGAAAACATTTTTTTCAGATTCAACATCAAAAACTGACTATAGACAAGTTGTTAAATCGACTCTAGACCCAAAACTCTATCGGTGGTGGCGCTTAGAATCGTGTGGAGTGAGATATGTATAGGTGGATTTTGTAAACTTATCTAGTTGTTGCATGTAAATGATTGAGCTAAATATTTTGTCTCATTCTATTTACCGTACCACCCCCACCACACCACAGATCGTTTTTTTTCTTTCCTTTTCTTTGTTGAGAAAATCCGGTTTTTCCGGATTTTGGGTTAAATAGGTAGAATCCGGCCCGTATTTCTCCATTTCCTTCACAAAAACGAAGCTTTCATGCAATAACATTATCATATTCGGAATCAGCGCAAAAACTGAATCAACTGATGTATAATTTAATATCTTCCGTTGACTTCAGTTTTTTTTTCGGGTTTTCAGATGAAAACCTGGTTGCAATTTTCACCAAAAAATAAAAGTTAACAGAATTTTCAAAAACACACACCAATCGATTCAGTTTTTTGTGCTGATTCCGAATATGATAATGTTATTGCATGAAAGCTTCGTTTTTGTGAAGGAAATGGAGAAATACGGGCCGGATTCTACCTATTTAACCCAAAATCCGGAAAAACTGGATTTTCTCAACAAAGAAAAGGAAAGAAAAAAAACGATGTGTAGTGTGGTGGGGGTGGTACGGTAAATAGAATGAGACAAAATATTTAGCTTCATCATTTACATGCAACAACTAGATACGTTTACAAAATCCACCTATACATATCTCACTCCACACGATTCTAAGCGCCACCACCGATAGAGTTTTGGGTCTAGAGTCGATTTAACAATTTGTCTATAGTCAGTTTTTGATGTTGAATCTGAAAAAAATATTTTCAGAAGCTGAAAAAACGAAAGAAGTAGAAAATTTTGCATATTTTTAAAAAAGATGTATTTTTTCTCGACAAACGACATCGTTCGAGTATTTCGTATTTTTCCATCGGAAGGAAGCATTTGCTGAGACTAAAAAATAGATTTTCATGACCAGCAGCTTTCGCTCTATTAAATGACGCAGAAAAAAAAGACAAAAAAAAGTTTTACTCGAAATTCACATTGCCAACACCTTAAATGGATTACTAATGAAAAGAAAAATCATAAAAGTGCATAATGAACCATGAAATTTTATCATGCAGCAATGAATAAATTGTTTGATGTTGCATGTTCATCTATAATTATTCAATATTTTAAGACAGTCATGTAAAAGATACGCTCATTCAATAAGAATTAAACAATTTTTTTTAAAAGTATGACCATAATAATATTGAATCTTAATTTCGGATATATTGTTCAATTAAGTAATGCATTTATTTTTCATAACTGTCATCTTAGCTAGAAAAACTAAATACATTAAATTTATGATTTACAATACTTCGGTAAAGAGAAGCTATGAGAATAAGAATATATTTATAAAACAGCAGATGAATAAATCATCATCTTGTTATCAATACAGTTGATAAGTTCATATTAAAGATTTCATAAATTATATAGTCTTGAAATATATATGCATATAACTATGATGATGAGGATAGTATATTAACTCTTATAAGAGTTTTCAAGAGATAATTGAATTCTTAGAATTATATATGAGAAGAAAAAAAAATACTTTGAAAAAAACTCAGCAGCTTAATAATTTACAAACAATTAGTTTCTTGGAAAGTTTCATTCATGACAAAATGATAAATGTCGATGGAATGAATACAAACAAGAGTTTTTTCATATAGAACGATGCTATTTTGATCTGTTTTGGGCTAAAAAATGCTTGCAGTCAGATATATTATAGACATAGAAAGATTTGATGTAATATATATTTATTGATAGATGTTATTTCTCTTATGTCTGTCTACTCAAGAGTGAAGAATTTCGTAATCCATGAAGATATTTCACAATAGAATGTCTAAGTTTTAGTATCATAATGCAATGAACTTTATATTGATCAGAGGAATTATATAGAAGAAAGTATGAAGTTTATAGTAAATTGTAAAAAAATAATGCATTGCGATTTAACATCTAGTTTTATGACAACATGAATAAATCTCAAAATAAACCTGACAGACTCATTAAAGAGTATATTCTTTGCGATGCATCATGTAACGAAGAGATCGTTCTAGGATTAATAATTCTTGTCAATTTGATTTAGTCACAAACAAAGTTAACAACGTAAAGTGTTGTTTGAATTCGTCAGTCCACCAGCACATTGAGGACTTCGGTAAGAGAAAAATGGTTTGTTGGACAAACAAGCAGTTATGATCATAAAAACAATTGTTTCAAGTCTATTGTAAAATGTATAAACTCAGTTTTCTTTTATTTTTACTACAAAAAGACAAATAAAATTTTCAAAATAGAGCAGTGATCGTTCCTACTGCACCTCCCATAAATTTGCCACTATTCCAATCTGTTCAAAATTCATAAAAATGAAAAATAAAATGTTCATTTTTTTTAAAATTTATTATTAAAAAATGTATTGGTCTTCTTAAAATAGGATCATTAAAAAAAAACTAGATTAAATATTTTTATCTCGTTCATAAAAGCCAAATAAATCATTTTTAATTGCATGTTCATCAAAGTTACAATTAGAAACTGGTTAAATCACTTCTTCGACTACGAATATGATAAATAACATTTTACGTTATAGAAAACACCAATATAGCCTATACATTGAGTTTATAAATGAAGATTGTATAACATCATCTTTTTTTAGATTTTTCAAAAAGTGAACATAAATAATTTAAAAAGAAAAAAAAACTCAATGTTATCTTGCCTTAAAATGTATAAAACAATGACAAAAGCAGTCCATCAATGATTAATTCAAGAAGTTTAACTATGACGTCAAATTAAATAATCTGAATATATGAATTTAATGATTATTATATCATTTCAATTCTACAAAGCATTCTTGCACAATAGCTCAAGAGGCAACTTCTCCAGATATCAAATCGCTTTTCACTGAAACAATGTTTATTTGATGAGTGCTAGAGAGTAATAGAAAAGACTAGAATGGTTTGTTTTTTCCAAGTCATCGTTCTTGAGTTATCGAAATTTTATTGGATTTTTCAACAAAAAACTATAATCTCTCTTCACAGTTATGTAAAAAATCGACTTTCAATGTCAAACGTAGCACTTATATTTTTAATAGTCTATTAGAAAAACAATTGTCTTTGTAAGATGTTTCAATTTTCTTATGAATTCAGTATAAAAAATTTAAGCATTAAAATGAATATTTTTATTTGCTATTATTAGCTAGTATATCACTTTCGGTATTCATCAATTTTTAACTTTTCTTACAATTTCAAGGATTCTTTATATTTAAAATACATCGAAGTTCAATGTAACATTTGCATATATCTATAGAACTAATGTTGAAACACGATTCTTTTCTCAAAGACGTATTCTATTAACAATAAATTTTAATGCAAGTAACTGTGTTCTTTTACCATCGCGTGACCGGTATGCTTTTTTTTTCAATTTAAAACATCTTTTGTTTTACTATTGAATAGGTAATGCATTTTAATTAACACCTATTATTCATGACTTTTGTTTCCTTTAGTTTATATATATATATCTCTTTTTGCAAATACAGAAATGCCAAATTGACTAAATAGATTAAAGTCCAAAACGGCATTAAGTAACTTTAATTATGTTCCTGACTTTTTCAAGAAATGATGTCATGGTCATAGCACTATAAATGAACGTTCGATTCCTACGCATTTGTCATGTTTGTTTGAAAATATATTTACTTGAATCTATTAGTCGATCACATATGATGTACGCAATACTACTAGAGATTTATTATTTACCAACATTCTATATTATTTTCGACTTTGACAAGTCTTCAAAAGGCTGAACATCTTGATTATTTCCTAAACTATTCTCTTTTCTTCCATATTGACGTAATGCTTCCTTTTCAAAGAAATATGTGATACTACACAAGTCACTATCAATTAACTAACACCCACCCTTTTTCTAACTCATCAACATGATTGCCTTTTTTAATGACAAGCGGTTTCATATTAGTGAAAGTCATCAAACTGATAATTTTATATAATTTTTGTCTCATTTATTTCGATACTGATTATGTAACATGTAAAAGTCATATATAATATATATTTATCTAAATATAATGTGCAATCAATGTAAATGTAGTTAGTGTGAGAAATTTATTTTGTTTTCTTGTAACACTAATATTTTATGAACAAGATATGAAATTTTCATCGTATAAAAGTGAATTTTTTATTATTCGATATCATTGATGTAAAATAACAATTGTCTATATCTTATAATCTAGCTTGAGAGGAAAGTGATCAAGACCAAGATGTATTGCACAATATTTCATAAGTGTATATCCACAATAATACTTAGCTATATTTTCAGGTAATCCATTCAATTCTGTTATACAGCTTTTTATTGTATTAGCTAATGCATCTATAAAAATCGAACTGTATAAGTTAATATTCATAGAGAAAAAACAAAACTTACAAATGCAAGGTGGATGTAGTTTTCCTGTGTTATTATCAATACATTTACCATATTTTGCTGGAATACCTTGTAAAGCATATACAGTATCATAACATACATCAACATAATGTTTGTGGTGCGGATGCTTTATTAAACCCTATGATGTTTTTAAAGACGAAACAATTTATTTTGAATAATATTAAAAGAAAGATTTAAACTTACATAATGAAAATCTCGACATGTCGGAACTTTACAATGGAAATCATCAATAGCTATTGCATTTATCGATGACAAAGTTAATATTGATACGATTGAGATTATCAAGAAAAAATCCATTGTGATGAATGTTGTTGTTACTCTAATTTAAATATAAGAATATAGGCAAAAGAGAAATGAACGTTAGTTATAATGAGTATTCTTCTATTCTTTTGATTATTAGAGACGATACAGACAAACGTTCTTCTCTTTTATTCATGCTTAGAAAAGAAAAAAAATCGTGGGTTAAAGTTTATTCAAACAATAAATTAGTTTATTTATAGTTTAACATTAGTTTATTTATAGTTTGACATTAGTGTATTTATAGTTTAGCATTCATTTTATACTAAAATACAATAGTATATCTTACTCAATTAGTAATATGTATATCTGAATTAGTCGAAAATTTAATAATCAAATTAAAATCTTCATATAATATGGAAAACCATATGACGAAAAAGAAAATTTTGAGTGAGAACTATTAGAATATTTCAAGAATTAATCGAAATAGTTTATGGAAAAAAAATGTAAGAAAGAAGAACAAGGATAAATAAAAATCAATAAATGAATTTGAAAAGCATCTGTGAAATAAAATAATATCTAAAAGTAGTTAAAGAGCAATGTGACTCACATTGTTAATTGAACCATATGCTCAGATCATTTGAAGCATAGAAATCAGGAAAAAGAAAAATGTTTCCTATTCTTTTATGCTTATGGTTATGACAAAGAAAAGCTCTAACAACGATTATCATGATCAGATAAAATGAAAAGATTAGAAAACATGTGAACAAAATCTATAAGGTAACATGAACATTTACTTTCTAACAGTGAATAAATATATCTTTGTAATCTCACCTATGTTTAATTCTGGAAAGTATAATAAGAAAATATTAAACTTCTTCATTTTATAAATAGAAAAATGATGTTAGTATTAAAAACCAAAATAATAGACTTTAAATAATATAAAGAAATTAATTAGAAAAACTGAGATCTTGAGATATTCTGAAAGATGAAATCAAAATCATTCCATCTGTTAATCATTCTATAAATTACATTATTTTTGAACTAAAGCTTTTTATTTAAACAACAATTAAAGAATGTCGCTAGATATATTTGCATATTATCATTTATTTTACATGGTTTAACATAATTTGCAATCTTTATACGATAAATCTTGAACTAGAGTGTGGGTGTGGGGTAGGTGGTCTGGTAAACGACATCTACATCCTTACAAGTAACTGCATTTTATGTATGAGAGTTATTGATATGGTGCTGATGATGATGATCGTATGTCAACAGAATCACCATTAAAAATAACAGAAGTAATGAAAATAATACGAAAAGTTCATTTATAAGTAACAATACAACAATTGAAATAACATTGATTAATTAATGAATTAAAATCTGAATTAACTGATGTTTATATTAATTCAAAAGCTAAAAGACAAACAACATTAGAGAATTTTTTTAAATTAAATCTTGCTTTTTTATTGAAAAATCTTTGAATTCTAATCCTTTAGATGAAAATAGGTGAACAAGAGAATAAAATAATCAGACTTTATGTCTAAGACTAATGTAGAAGTAGATATTCTGAAAATTTTTTCCTTATTTCATAGTAAACAATCCATCCACTCTCTAAACTGAATACCTCCGAATAGTGAACGCTTTTAAATAGTTCCAATGGTATTCGCAATATAGAAGTTTTACTGTATATATTTATTTCTAAAATCACTAATGGAATTGTTAGTTAAAAAGTAAAGTAAAGAAATGCATCATCTTCCATGAGAATGTTTCCAATTTCAAATTTTTTGCCTGTAAGAATAAAAATCGACAACATAGACTACATTCGAAATCATAATCATCCATTTCTATACTGTGATTAATAAATTCAATGAGATATTTATATAAGATCACAATTAAATCTTACACTATGTGATTGATTTTCGACTAGATGGTGTATATATATATAAAGATAAGGAATTTCAAATTCAAGGTTAGATGTTTATATTAATGAAGAACGGTAACAATTTATTGAGAACAAGAACACAAAAAAAAAAACCAAAGTGAACCATTTAGACAAACAATAGGATGTATATCAAATAAATCTTCATAGGATATTCTTTTATTTTATTTTTTTTTTCTTTAATACATTGAATGTGTTTGAACAGATCGTGGTCTTTTGATTTTTTCTAAATTTTTCATCAAAAGATCATGAACACTGGTCTAAAAATAAAAATATTTTAATTTAAAAAAAAAAAGAAAATAATTAATTTGATATTACATAATGATTACGAAGTTCAAGCGCAATAAAACGCATTGAAACAAATTGTTTTTCATCTAATGATTGAACACTACGACGATAATCATCAACATGAGGATATTTAGCTACTTTTTTAATAAGTTCACCACGAGATACTAAATATTTATATGTTAAATCAAGATATTGTGTTACATCCGTTTCTAATGTACGAATTTCTGCTAATGAATCCTAAATTGCAAAATTCTTTTCTTTCTTTTTTTTTTTTTAACTTAAATATTTTTACTTCTTGTATGCTAACACCAAAATTATTCCCATCTTCAACTTTTGGTATCATTAATTGAATCCATAATTTAATAATAGCAATCTAAATAGGAATAATCTATGTGAGAAATTATTTTCAAAAAATGTGCGCATATGAGTCAATTGCAACTTTTTAATATGATTGGTATGATAAACTGAAAGTAAATCTAAACAATTTCTGATTAGTATATTTTATTATACTCTATGCTTATGTTAAGCAGCAAATGTTTTCCAACATTTCATTGAATATTAAGGAGCATATACGGTATATAGTTTAATTCAATAATAAAATTGGCTTTATTCATTGAACGAGTTCGAGTCATTGTTAAACTCTGTTTAAAGGATGGAGAGTCAGAAAAAGATCGTATCACATTGAAATTTACTTGTCGTATCCTGTTTATTTAAGTTGTATCCGAAAAGAATATTGTCAAATGAATGTGACTGGAGAAATATCTGATGAAAAATCATCACTCTACATTGTTTATTATAATGTGAATTTCTCTTGACTGGTACAAGATCAAGAGCTAAAAATTTCTATCACTAATAGAACTTTTTGCTTTACATCTACTATAGAAATTTGAGCCAAATTAAACGTTTCATTGAAGAATTATAATTCAGGCAATTTTTAAATTGTCAATCTTCAAAGTTAGTATACTGACTTTTTTTTAGGAACAAAGCTGGTAAGACAGAGTTTTTTAGAGTTCTCTTTCTTTTCATATAATCTGCGTACCGCTAGCTCTATCATAGGGAGAACTAGAGCTAAGTTTTTATTACTCTACATAAAAACATACAAGTGTCTATCAGATATTGTGAACGTCGGATAAATGAATAGCAAAGAAATTAAATTTAAATCAATTATATATTTTGATAGAGCGTCAACACCCTGTACACAACAGACTAATTATGTCCTTTTCCTTTTTTTTGCACGTGTCAACCAAAAATGTCCTTTTTTTTTGTAATGATGTATCTCTCATAACTCAGCGACAGTAAGAGCTAAAATTTTGTATGACAGTAGGATTTTCAAAGAGGAATAACATATAAAAAAAGATTATTCAAATCGATTGACATAAGTAGAAGTTATTAGCTAAATACAACTAAAATTTCAATCGTACGAAAAAGTTGCAAATCACTCAAATGTATATATAAATTATACATACACTATCAAGAAAATGAAAAATAAATGGTTTGAGCTTTTCTTCTAAAATTGTTATCAATGGATTTGATGGAACAACACCATTAAATACATATACTGGTGTTCCTACATCGACAGTACGACTTGTTGAGATTGATGGCGTTGAATTAGCATTATCTGTTGAATCTGTTCGACGTTTTTTTGTTGTATTTGTATTGAGTGTTGATGTAGAATTATGACGATCCTGTAACGAAAAAAATTAATTATTTATTTTCTTATCACATGATAATGATTTAGCAAAGCATTGATACACAATACATTGAAAATTTAGGATATTTTTAAACTTTTGTTATATCACGCGAATGAAAACTGATATTCAGATAGATCATTTCATTCGATTGATATACTTGTCAAGAACTGAAGAATGGAAATTACACTCGTCTATCTCGACAAATGCTAAACCAAATACTTTTAGAAAATTAAATTGCAACTTTTTGAAGCAGTGAATAATGACTTCTTCAAAATAAAACTGATGTAGAAAATTACTATTCTTCTCTTAAGTTTTTAATAGTATCTAAAATTAAGCAGCATGTTTTTCATACTCGTATTCATATTAATGAATTGAAATACTCTATGGTGCGCAAATTTTGGTACAAAATTGTCGATCACTTAATCGCAATTGGTTAGAGCCAAAAGCAGTTGGTTAAAATTAACCTTTTTCGATCTTTCCGAATATGTGTTCAGAATTTTCTTCCGGAGTACTATTGACTTTAATCAATTGTCTTTTAGTGGCCAAAAAATGAGCAAATATCAAAGGAGAAAAGCCTGATTTCGCCATTCTGACACTCTATTGATTCCGAATGATCGATTCTTTCGTCAGGAAATATCTATTGGAAAAAAATCATAATTTTGTATAAAGTTTGATCAAAGATTTCCAGTATCAAGGACTCCGAACCTGTAATCATTTTCTCGATCAAGTATCCTAAAATAGCCTATGTCGCAGCTGAAAATCAAGTACACAATTTCAAGAATCCGATTAGAACCTAGGACTGGCGACCCTGAAAACATTTGATAAAACTTTATAAAATATCAACTATTTCGAAAAATAGTCTTTCTCTGATAAGCTCACGAAGTCTTCGTTACCTGATAAGGGGTAACTGGTAACTTCTCAACCCTAATATTAGCTATTACAATTAAGTAGAATGATCTTCTGTATCACTCAAACGAAAATATTAGTGATTTGAGATGTTCTCAAGAAATTACGGAAGTAAAAGTAGCTGATTCCAAGTGCTCTTATTGCTTCCAAGCGATTCTAATGCCAAAGAATTAGCTTTTTCCTTTCTTGGCGAATATTTTGTGCCAAGACTTTCGCGCTATAGATTAGATATAAGAATGAACAAAATACACTACGCAGCTTCCTAACGTCAGCTATGATAAAATATAGAATTGATGATTGATGTCTGTTATAGCTCTTTTTGTCATAATCGGAATGAACATTTTCATTGAAAACATATTGAAATAAATAAATGAAACTTACATCACCGGATGTTACGTTATTACTGTGCGCAACGATATCATCAGCTGTTGGTAATCGAGTTTCTGCACGAACTTTCGATACTTCACTGAATGATAATACTGGACTCTTTTAAAATAAAAAACAAAAAAGCAAAACAAATTATTTATAATAAAATTAATGATTCAATACAAACCGAAACAAGTGTGTCAAGTTCAAGAGCTTTTTCTGGAAATACAACACGAATTAAATGTTCAGCAGATAGTTTTATTTTTGTTGAATAATCATCCATTGTCTTTTTCTTTCTCTTCTTTAAATTAGTCTTTAATCTGAAGAAAAGAAAAACACATATTGTGATTATAAATATTTATTTTGAATAATTATCAGAAATTTTACTATTATTAATAATACTACGTAATGATTAATAAAAAAACATCGAATAAAACAATTACTATTTGTCTAATGATGCAAAAAAAAAAGAATGCTAGTATTTTTCTCGACTAGTATAATGTAAATAATTCAAATAATGGTTTTTGTTTTTGTTTGATATCTAAATTTGAAATAAATTTATAAAGTTTATATGTTAAAGCTTTTAAATGATTATCATTATTATTATTATTTTCATTGAAATTTTTTTTATAAAAATAATCAATAATACATTCAAGAAGTAATTGATAATCATTTATTGTTGTAAATGTCAATGATGATGATAATGATTGAAGAATTATTTGACGCATTATTGGTCGTTTTATATAAGACCAATCAAATAAAAATTGAAGATTACCTACAAACATAAAAATTTTATTTGTATTTTTATTTTTGAAGAATTAAATTAAATTTTCTCATCAATAATTATATGATATTTACCAATGTATTTTTGTTTCTTTTTAAATATAATAAGAAACTTATCTGCAATAGTTTCAAGTTAATTTGTTATTATTTAAGAAAAAAAATAATCACTGTAGATTGCTCAGAAATGACGATATCATGTGACTAACGTTGATTTCTTGGTTTTTTAATTACAAAAGGTAAATGCAAAATTATAAGAGAAAGAATAATAATCGTCAATCTTCAGTTTTATCCGTAATAGCATGTTGCTGGGTAATTCATAAGTAACTTTTCAATAAAAAATTTGAATATCTCCAGTCGGTTTCATTCTAAAGGACTAATTTTTTTTTCTGTGATAGAGAAGACTCAAAAGTTATTTTTTCCGTAACAATTTTATGGTCTTACAGGTAATAACATGAATCTAAAATTACGAAGTATATTTTTTCGAAATCTCTATAAAAATCGAGCGCCAGCAAGGTTAGCCAAAGTAACTCTGGCTTTTACTTTATTGTACTTATAAAAAGACAGATATCTATATCGACGGCGAGAGAGAAAAGCACAACCAAGCATGGTACAATGAAACACATGATGGAATATTGTTCGTCGAAGGACGAATGTATGTATACACACTTGAGTCTATTAGGACCATCGTCAACACTATAAAAGATGTAAATGCATTATTAAAGTCAATGATGATATTTCAAAGCAATGTTTATAAATATTGTTCTTATGGGAAAACAAACTTAGTTCCATAGAGTGGAGATATTCTAATTTTTTATCATAAAGCTACTTATGGATTATTCTGTATATGATTAAAAATTCTTCAAAGACAATTTCGTTATTGATCATTCTTATAAGATACATCAAAATCAATTTTTTTTTCAAAAGACAACTCAATCAAGATTTAGGGAAAATAATTCGAAAGAAATTTTACAAAACTTCGAAGTGTATACGTTGAAAGAAAATCAGACTTAGTACAAGTATCGCACCAATGTTTTATTCAGCATGGGGATGGCATTCCACCAGAAAAGAAAGTCTGGATGAAACACTATGTCTTGGTTTCATATCAACACTTTTTAAAAGAACTAGTCAATGGACGATTGGAGAAGTTGAAGGTAGTTACCTTCTTTTTCTATCAATTTTTATATTTCATGTACTTAAACCTTCTGATTTGCCATTACAGTATTATCCAACAAATGTATATTAGCCAATTGCAATATTGTTGTACTCTCTTGAGAAAAAAAAATTTGATTTTAAAGTTGATAAATAGCACATTTCACTGTGGTGTGAATCTCTTGTTGACTCACATCCATACTATGTCATTCTGCTAAGCGCTACGGAATATAGCAGATAATTAAAGAAATAAGGCTTTTGATACGGATCAAGGAGATCAATTTAAGCACAGGCCGAAGTTTCTGTAACCCATTCTTTTAGCATTGACATATGTAGAAAATGTTGGCTCTTTCAATTGACTATTAATTAAAACATAATTAGCGAATGCTTCTCTAACCATATTTAAAAAAATCTGAAAATTGCATAATAGCATTTTCAGAAAGATCGGACTTAAAAAAAACCGGTTTCCTAGAGATTCTGCCGAGTTCTAAAACAATGTCTTATGATCATCTAGAGACTTTGAAGACGGGTTTGTGCTGTTTCAAATTGATTTTAAACTACTTATTCGATTCTAAGAACATTTTTTGCGAAAAATCTAGACACGCTCAGAAAAAAACTTTAGACAGAAATTTTTTTTAGTTTTCAAAACTGCTGCGTCAATTCAGAGCTTTTTTTTAAACTAAAATGCACAAAGTGAAAGTCGACGTCCTGTTTTGTGTCACATCACTAACGCTGATTTTTTTTTCAAGTTACCTAGAATAACTTAACATATATAACACATAAAAATGATTTCCTAGATATACGCGTTCTAATTTTTCGAAATCTCATTGCAAACGAATGACTTTGTCCATGCATAACAACTTCTGACTATTTGAAAGAAAAAAAACCCATTGGTATACCTGGATATATATCATTAGCAGCTTTTAAAATGGCCATCATTTCAGCATAAATAGCTAAATGAATTGCTTGTGAATATCGATGTAATAAACAAATATAAAATGAATCAAAAGGTGTTTTTGTTTGATTTAAAAATGTTATTTTAGTTGGTATATTTGTTTGCAAAAGTAAATGCTGAAAAACAATTTTATTTCCACTACAAATAAGATGAAAATGTCGTTGAATCATTGTACTTGTTTCTAATTCAATTAAATTCATACAAAGATAATATTGAAATTTAAATTCATTATAAATTAATTCAATTTGATTATATCCCATAAATGATGAACATTCAACATAAGCCATACGTTGTTTATAATCATTTGGAAATGAATTTATTAAATTTTTTATTGATATTAAATCATTTTGACAATTTATTAATACAGATGATAAATATGGTAAATCATGTTTATTATTAATTAAAGTAAAATTACTTGATGATAAATATGTTTCATTTGTATTTGATATTAATAGATAAACATGAAGACCAACAGATGAAAAAAGATGTGCTAAATTACAAGCAGTTGAATTATAACCATAAAGAGCAACTGCATCCAAACATGAAGAATTTGATTTTGAAAAATTCGAATTACTTGAAAAATGTTCACACATCTGAAATATCCTTTTTATTAAATGTATCATTATATAAACATGAGAAAGAATAGAATAAATTTCGAAATATTTATTTTTAGATACAGAGTTAATCGATACTCAAAACTGAAACAATCTGATACTATTGATATCACTATCCTTGATAGTTTTCGAAATATAGCACTCTTCAAATAGAATAAAGCAATGGAACATTCATATGTTTTTATAACAAAACTCAATTTGAACGTTCAACAATAGAAAAATAAATCAATTAGAAGAAAATTTTAAGGAATATTTCAGTCAAATCTATTTATTGAATGAAAGAGTTTATTTTTCTCACTTGAAAAACAATTTTGTAAATGAAAAATTGTTTCTGAGTCAGGAATGATTCGATGTGATATACCTCAATCAAAAAAATTTTTCGTGTGTTTGTCTTAGATAAAACAATCTTTACATCCTCTAATCTTATCTACTTCGGCAAGGGGGAAACGGCGGACTTGAAGTAGAAAAGTACGTCAAAGTAGACTACTTGAAGTAGCTCAAAGTACCACCCAAGTAGCCCAAAGTAGGAACAAGTAGCTTAAAGTGACTTCAAGTAACTTCAGGTAAATTTGAAGTTGAAAAATACTTTAAAGTAAGCTACTTCAAGTAGCTGAAAGTAACTTGAAGTAGCTTAAAGTAGCTCAAAGTAACTTCAAGTCCAAAAGTCCGCCGTTTCCCCCTTGTACTTCGGGTTAGTTATATTCCTAGCTAACAATAAGATCAAAACCACAAATTGATTTTATAATATAAGTTCAAACTAAATGGTCCCCTTTTTCTTAATAAAGTTAACAAGTTTATCTTCTAAGAGACAAAATGATGTCTTTATACATCTTTATAAACTTAGACACTAATTATAATTCATTGTTTTTGGTTTCAAAAGGCATAAAACCGTTACAATCCAAGATGTTTTCAATAGAAATTAAAATACATCGGATAATGCTAATCTGAAAAAAAATTGAATTGAATTTATTTCATCTACATAAACTACCTGTTCTTTTGATTTAAATCCGTTCAAAGTTAAAGAGTATTATCTATGGTTAATCCATTGATGATCACGAGATGTATGACATAATTAGATAAAAATGAAAAGAAAATAACTAGTAGAATTGATTAATATCTGTTACTATTGATTAACTAATCTTGTAAAATTAGAAGAAAATTTGTAAAATAATGATAACAAAAAATAAAATCGAAGGACAAGTACAAATTTCTTTCTTTTCTTTGTTCCGATGGATTTTTATTCTTCTTATCCTATTAGTCTTATATTTCTATTGGCCACTTATTATTCATCAAATAAAAATAAAAACGCTAGTTGTCGCTGTTCAATTAAAGATTTTTATTTCTTATTAAAATTTTCTTAATGATTTGATTAGTATGATAGAATTTAATGATAATTTCTGTTCTTCTACAATTGATTGAAAAATAACAAAAAAACAAATTTATATAGATCTTGAAGCATAACAACTGTTCGTCGCTTAGTTGCCAAAATGCTTCGCATCAAGATCGATGGTGATCAAGAACAAGGAACTATACTTATCGATGTAAAAGATCCTTTGTTTTATTATCTATTATAATTTATTTTCTTTATTTTAAGACTTTGAAATTATCTGAACAAAAGTCAGGCATAAAAATTCTAACAAAAAAAGATGTATTAACACTTTATTTAAATAATCGGTTTGTCAAATGATTTTTATTTAAAAAAAAATTTATTATTATTATTATTATTATTTTTTCTTTTATTATTTAATAGAAATATTCAAAGTATTCCATCACTTGCAATATTTCCTAATTTAAATTGTCTTTCAATTGATGGAAATCATCTTCAAGATCTTGAATTTATTAAAACAAATTTTGCATTAGCAGAACTTTATGCAGGAAATAATCATATATCGAATATTAAAGGATCACTTAGTCAATTGAAAAATTTACGTATACTTCATTTACAAAATAATCAAATATCAAATCTTAACAATCTTACCTATGAATTACGACATTTAAGTGCACTTGAAGATCTCAGTAAGTTAAATTCATTAAATTTCAATACATAAAAATGTTATTTTATTTAGATTTATTTGATAATCCAGTAACTTTTGTTCATGGTTATAGATCAACAATAATTGATTTACTTCCAAAACTACGTGTTCTTGATCGAAAGGGTATTTAAGAAACAAAACAAAACAAAACTCATCAGTTCTCTACATTTTTGTTCTTTTATTAGCGATTTCAAATGCAGATCGAATTCGAGCATTTAATGATCGTCATCCTGATCGAAAAAAAGTACTTAATCGTATTGGATTTGCTTATCATCTCGAACCAAAACAGAAACAAAATTCATTAGAAAAGATAACACTTTATTCATCATTACCATCGGTAACAAAACCTACAGTACAGATCAAAGAAAACAATCAGAATTGCCAATCGCATGAGTAAATTTTTTCATATATTGTTCAGAATAAAAATATTTAATTGTGGCTTTTTTTCTTATAAATAGACAATTGTTAAATGAAGTTATACGTAATCGAGCCTTACGACGTAGTTTAACTGAATATTCACAATTTGATTGGAACAAAATTCCAGTAGGTGCTGAAAAACGTTTGATGGAAGCAGAAAATGCAGTAACACAACCCGATGTCATTTCTATCTTTTTCCAATAATATATAAATGTTTGATTTTATATATAAATAATTTTTTAATTTACACATTCATATAATAAATATAACTTTCACAATTCATATTGAAATATAGTTCTTGACTGCTTAACACTTTCGTATAATGTTTGAAAGTTGTACTCAATTACAGGAGTACTTTTTCAAGTGTTTAAACTCTTAAGTTATTATTTGTGTGACTTGTTATGTAGTTAAACATCTCATGATGCCTTTATGTTGTTGCATACTTATATACTTGAATAAAAGTTTCAAATATGAAATATATCTACAAACGTTTTGTCAATCAATAGCACTTGAATGAATGAATCATTTTTCAACCTCTTGACAATTTTTTCTTCTTTTTTTTATCGTATGAAACATAATTTTACTTAATTAAAGTTTGATCTATTTAACAAAACATTTCAAATCTTATTTAGAACATTCTCATTATTGTTGTTTATGATTTAAAAACAAGTAACCCTCGCCGTTACGACTCACTTGATCCTCGACTGAATGTTCAATTCTTTCTGTATAATTGACTGCTTTACAAGTCCAATCGACATTAATATCAAATGTATCCATGCAGTGAGGCATGTATGAGTCTAAGTTTAGATAGTTGATACGCATGTCAGTGTCCGTGTGATTCTTCTCTTTATCTATTCAATCGATCGCATATCCATGCACAGATTTTTCAGCACAGACTATTCCAATAAGACTGCTCTATGTCAACTTACTTGGAAACGGATCGGCAAACTGGTACCTCACCATCCTGTCTGCCAGTCACTGGTTTGGTACGCATGAACTCTTAAAACCGGCCAGTTTTCACTAGCTTTTTATTGATGTTTTGGAGAGCACTAGAGCTAGCCTACTCTGGTGGTTTTTAACGATGCCCATCGTTTTAATGATCAAGAGATATGAGCCTGGAAGTTTTCGACTCACAGATTTCTAGTTGTTGTCAAAATCTCAGCTCTAAATATTAGTCTAACACTTTCTCATAATACGATGAGAGTCTGAAGTCTCGTTGAATGAATTTATTATGCTCAAGAAAAGTTAGTCAGATTTTAGAAGCTAATTTCGGTTTAAACTAAAGACTTTCACCTCGAAAGTGGAAGCGCATTTTTCTGGACTATTTTTAACCAGTTCTCATAAAATCCCAATAGCTAATTATTTTTCAGTGCATGCTTTCATTACAAAATATCAGAAAATTCTGTTGTATGGTCAAGATCTTGCCAAATATTAGCATCATACAATTGTGAAAATATTTAGATGTTAAAAATATTAAAATAGGAAGTCTAATATAAAAATCGTATGTTTTAACTCATCTTATCTTTCTGTTAGTAATAGTATCCTTTTATGAATTGTGATGTCTTTCGGTTGTGTTAAATAATTATTTCAAATAAGAATAGATCAAACTTCTCAATTGTAAAGAAATCATATCATTATTGAAAAAAAGTGAGCCAAAGCATAGTATAGATGTTGTTCAATATTAGTGGCTGTGAATTACTAAATGAAACATTTTGAAAGCAATGTTCGTCTATTCTTAATGTTAGCACATATGAAACATGACAGATAACAATAGAAGTTGTTAATATTAGAAACTTCAAGAGTTATGTGAGTTTTACATTGTATATCTTCGTAGAACTGAAGAATTAGGTTGTTTCTCGAAGGAACTAATTGCTTAGTTGATATATCAAGCACATCGGTTTGTCGCCAGCTAAGTCAAGAATTTCAACCGGCTAGTCTTGTTCGGTCAAAATACCTCGATCGGTTACAAGTATGCCACACACATACAACATTACCTCACTGGCACACGCACACGGGTATGTACATACCCAAACCTGACACACACAGCCCATCACCTCACAGTAACACTCAAAAGCCGCACATACGCCAGACAAACACAGTCACACATAAATCGTACCAACATTCGCATTACACTCTAATATCCACGCCCGCACTTCACACCCAGATCTAGTCTGTACATATGATTGGCATGACTGTTAGTCTGAAAAAACTGATCGGACGAAAGCCAGAAATGGAAAACACCTGTTAGGCTGGAATTCTTGCCATAAAAAAACGAACTTGTTGAGAGCTGAATAACCGAAACACGTGATTGGCTGAATTGCCAACATGAGAAAACCTCATTTCAAATAATTACTCAAGCTCTTCACAAATACATGAGTACATGTGACTTTACATGTACAAGCAAACGCATTTTATTTCATATGACCCTCGCTTCGATCGAGGAAATAGTAATACAGAAATATGGAAAATAAAAAATGTTTTTTTTCTTTGAAATATGACAATAGTTTCAAACTAAAGGATAACTTCCAATGTTTGCAATACCACATTGATTGTGCTTATTACGACTCATCCAAATATAACCTTTATCACCCCATGCGTCACCCCAAGAATTTTTTGCAATATAATAGTCTTTTTTGACTGTACTATTTTTAAATGTATCATAACCCACAAGAATGAATGAATGATCAATATTTGTTGACGAACATTGAGGTTCATCATAAACACCTGATGAATAAAATTGAAACGAACTATGTGAAGCATCAACTGCTACCGATATTGGACCAACTGTAGCAATAG
This sequence comes from Rotaria sordida, assembly GCA_905250125.1. NCBI lineage: Eukaryota > Metazoa > Rotifera > Eurotatoria > Philodinida > Philodinidae > Rotaria > Rotaria sordida. The sequence continues at coordinate 80,354 of CAJNOL010000438.1, forward strand.
CTATTTGTAAAGCGGTTTCATTTTCTTTAGGAAGATCAACGAAACCCTATAATTCACAAATCAATAAAAAAAAAAGAGTATGAGAGAAAAAATACTAACTGTATCTGTTGCACCAACAGTTTTTGGATTGAAACGACAGTTGCCATCTTTTGCTTCATACGGATAACTTGCTTCTGTATCTATTCCCTTATTAGCTTTGATGTATTGAAATGAAGCATCCATCCAACCTCCATTGCAACCTTGATTACCAAACTCACCAGAACAATCCATTAGATTTTGTGCTGACAATCGTACTAATTTTCCTGTCTTTAGGAAATGTTGTCCTTCTAAAGCACCCGTTGCTGTAAAAGCCCAACACGAACCACATTGACCTTGATTTTCAATGACTTTAGTTACAGCACCTTTCTTGCGCCAATCTAGCAAGAAGAATATATAGAATAATTCAAAAAACTATCTCACCGAAAAAACCCATCTAACTGATAATCTCCGTTTGAGCTCATACATAAGACTCATAGTGTAGATAAAAATCTTGCTAGGGTTCATACCATTACGTCTTTCTTCTCAAGTTATAGTCATACTACTGAACTTTCAGAGTATTTCGGGACATCGCGAGAAAAATCATAACAAAGAGTTTCGGCCTGCAATCCTTCTCAACAATAGTTCTCACGATATCCTGAAAGTTTCAGGTCAAATCGATGATTTCTTTTTAAGGTATCGTATGGACTGCTTTTGAAGCTCTTGTGTGAAACTAATGTTTTCTGCAAACGTGGTATCTCAGAAGAGTAACATTCCGTTTGATCTGCAACTTTCAGGATATCATAAGAACCATGAGAGCTATTATTGGGGAGAATTTCAGGCTAAAACTCCTTATTGCGACTTTTCTCGTGATCTCTTGAAATAGGCTAAAGATTCAGTAAAATGACCATAACTCGAGAAGAAATATCTAATGCCATGAACTCTTTCAAGATTTTTATCTACACTGTGCGTTCTACCTATAAGCAAATCATGAGCTCAAGGGCGGGCATTATCAATTGAATGGGTTCCCTTATCAGAAAGAGAATTCAACTGCATGAATAAATAATAGAAATGAATTTTTTATCCGAAGAAATTTTCGATCAATTCAAGAATATTAATAGTGAAAATATTTACCAACAGCTGCAGGTATATCTACGTCGGATGGACGATGAAATGAATTTTTATTGGATTTTTTCATATAATCTGTTTTCGAAGGCATTTTGACACCATTTAACATCTTTCGAACAAATTCTTCATGTGTCTAAAATGAACAAAATATAGAATACGAAACTAAGGATTCGAAAATTTATTTATTTACCATGTCAGCAAATTGATTGATTTTGAGTGTATACGAATGCAAACCTATGTCAGCTTCATGATTGTGTCGATCGATCATAGCTAAATTGTCTGTAAATACAACAAAACTAAATAAACAAAAAAAAATTTTTTTTCAATATATAAATTTATTATTGATTTTATTTCTTGTCTTACCGATATTGTTCTTCTAGTATGTTAGCATATTGTTTTTTATGAACACGTTTGAATAAATTCCAAAGTGCTGTTTGTTGATTATCATTCGTTGCTTGTGAGACAGTTAAGATACAAATGAAAAAGAGAAGTAAATGCATGTTGATAAAAACAATGAGGACGATGTAAGCTTGCAAAAATTTTGCCATTCTTTATATACATGAGATAAAAAATAAGCAACGTCAGAGTTTATTTTTTCTTTTACTGTCATCATGATAATTTTCAAATGTTCTAGTTTTCCACATAGACTACTTCAACAAAGAAATTTTTACCCGTGTAAGTAGTCATATTAACAAAGGTATGGATTGTATAGTGAAGAATTTCGTAATTCTTTATTCAAAAAAGATTACGCGACTGTTTTCATTAGAAATTCACTAGTTCATATTTTATCTGATCTCAACAACATTTATCATACTAGCGAGAACCCGTACATACTACACGGCAGTGCTTTTTCTTTAACGCACGATTTCAAAACTTTAACCTTTCACTCGGTAACGGACACGCAAACTCTCGACGTTATGTACATAGAAGCTCTACGGCGTGATATCCTTATATTGCTAATAGGCCATATAGCCTTACCCTTGGTAGCCTAATCTTCTGAGAGGTACTCGGCCTTATAACGTTTCTCCCTTATAGCCTTACCCCTTAACAGCCTCACTCCCTTATTGCCGTTCTCTCTTGAAGCCTTATCTCCTGATAGTCTTACCCTTTATAGCTTTACCTCCTTATAGCCTTATCCCTTATAGCGTCCTTCCCTTATGGCCTTCTCCCCCTTATAGCCTTACCCCTTGTTACCTTTCCTCCTTATTGTCTTACTGTCTTATAGCCTTATCCTTTTATAACCTTATCTCATTATAGCCTTCTCCCTTATAGCCTTAATTCCTTACCCTTTATAAGTTAACCCCCTTATATCCTTACTCCCTTATAGTCTTACCCTTTTATAGTCTTATCCCCTTATAGTCTCACTCCCTTATAGCCTTACCACTTTATAGTCTTATCGCTTATAGTATTACTCCTTATAGCTCTATCCTTATAGCACTACCCCTTATTACCTTGTCCCTCATTGTCTTACACTCTTATGGCATTCCCCCTTATAGTCTCACTCCTTATAGCCTGACCCCCTTGTTGTCTTTTCCCTTATTGCCTTACTGCCTTACTGCCTTATAGCCTTATCCCTTATAGCTTTAACCCCTTATAGTCTTACTCCGTTATAGTCCTACCTCTTATTACCTTGCCACCTTATAGTCTTACGATCTAAAAGACACTTTTATATCATTACATCTTTTTTCAGAAAGACAGCAGAATAATTATCACTTATATTAAGATTTTTAAGTATGAATCGAGCAGCAATCATGTTATCAATGTTTTGCTTTTTGACTAATGATGGTGAACAGTATTGAGCATCACATTCTTTATATTTCACTTAGTCATATTGAAAAAATAGAGTCTTACTCTTCATTCTTTACCTCTTGGCTTTTGTTATTTTCTACCTATTGATCTCTACATATTTGCTAATTTTTTTATTTCGGTGCACAAATAGCTTTATTTTATTGTCTAGAGCATCTTGTTGTACGAATATTTGTTGGCGGTATGTTTTGTTTCTTAGTTAATAGATCAGGGTATATGTGTGTTCTAGTCAATACTTATGTTATTTTTATCAGGAGAATTATTTACCATCAACATTGTATGCAAAAAATACACATTTGATCGAAAAATGCTTGAATGTTGCTTTTTTTTCCTATTGATTAATGTTACATCTCTTTATGTTATTCGTTGGTTTTAAACTGATCTTCAATAATGAGAAGTAAAGTTTATTAACTAAAGAAGTACACTGATCTGTGGATAGTATTTAATTCAAACGAAGTGATCATTATGTCAATATAAGTTGACTCGTATGAAAATTAATAATGAACGAAGCAAAAGAGTATTTTCTAACAAAATATTAAGTCAAATTTCTTAATAAAAATCAACAATGAACAAATTAGACAAAATTTTTGAAAAGAATGCTTGTGTATTTAAAAAAAACTAATGATTTTGAAAATAGCATGATTAAATATATGTACAAAAATCAAAAGAATTTTTAAGTATTACTACAAGATTACTCGAACATTTAACATATAAAGAATAACTGCAATACCAAATGCAGCAAGTATATGTTTAAGTGTATGTCCACTGATTGTGTTTGATGTTAAACGAAATACTTGTTTATCAGTTACTTCACATACTTTAGCCAAACTATAGAGAATACATGCATATATATAATAAAGTGTATGACTATATACTGATGAAGAAATTAAAAGTAATATTGGTATATAAATCATAGGAAAGAATTGAACGAGAATATATGGACGTAAATCATCGCGATAATACCAATATGCACATGAAGCAAAACCAGCAGCTAATAGAAATGGAAATAATGATTTACCTAATACTGGATTAATACGTTCATCAATTAATAGACCAACTAATGATGAAAATCCAACTGTCATCGGTAAACGATCCCAAACGAGAGTACCATTAGATGGTTTTAAATGATAATAAGCCGAACCAATACAGACACATGCAATGCTAATGAAAAATATAATCCATCCAACTTTTTCAAATGATGTTAAAAATATGATTGTCTTGGGAGATAATAATAAATAAAGACCATAAAGACCAACAAATAGAAAAGGTATGTTTGATAAAACATCTAGAGCATTTGGGATATTTATAAATGATAATGATGGAATTAATTGACGTAATGAACGTCGATCAGCAAAACTATGATAGGATTGAGATTGAGGTACAGGTGGTACAAAAGCTATCATAAAAAACGACCAAAAGCCGGTTGATAATAATAGGAAGAGACCTTTGATTATTGATGATACGGGCCCATGACTAACACAATAGTACTGAAAATAAAATATATCAATCGAACTAATATGATGCGTGATCGATGATTTTTTTTTAAGAAGTAAATAGATTAAAAATTTTTCCAGAATACAATTTATACTATGACCTTGATTTTTTCTAAAAGCTTTCAGAATTATAATTGTTCTCACTGAGTTAAAGTTTAGATTTTTTCGACGGATTATAGATGCTTATTCAAGATACCCGAAAAAGTTTTAGGGTCAAATCGATATAACATATATAATGTACCTCATTTAATGTTATTGTATAAAAACTTTCTCAGTTTATAAACTGATTTTTTTGTCTCATGTAAAAAAAATGATTGACATGTAAAGATCTACAGAATACAAAATCTGCCCACTATAATCTTGTATAAAATAGACTTCGTTTTTTTTTTCTTTATAACTTCTTACTATAAAAAAATATTAAAAAGAAAATATTACATACGCAAAAGATTACTGTTAAGGTGATAAATGCAGATACTACAGATATTGTAGAATAAAATATAGGAACTTTAACTGGATGATCAGTATTATTGATATTCTGGTTTTTATTATTCATTTCTGATGGTACAATTCGACTCGGTTTGTCAATTGTAACCTTTGGCACATATGTCGATGATTCGGCAGCTTGTCGATCTGCTTCTTTTGCTGTACTAGTACGTTCTCGAGTACTACTGTTATTCATATAATCAGACATCTTGAAATAATAATCTAAACATATAGTCAAAAGATAAATAACACTAGAAGTTAATATATAACAATTAGTTCGATTGAGTATCAATATTATTTGTACTAATCATTTAATGTATTGGTTTGTATGTAACTATAAGCAGAATTTTATATATCCATATTATAAGGATGAAACAAAAAAAAACACATATGTTCGAACTCAATGACCTGTGTATTTATCAATAAGCGACATATGAGTCGCACGTGAAACATTACCATATGTGTACATATAGAGTATGAGACGCATTCAGTGGCCTTTACGTATTATCTTTCTACTCATAGTGCGTCATAGAAAGGAGAAAAATATATTTGACAATACTTTTGCGTGTATTCTTCATCTAAAAATAAAAATTCGATTAATTGAGTCTTGTTGCAGTAGCAATGCGAATGGCATAAGTAGATAGTGAATGCAAGTGTTACATTTTCCTTTTCACAATGCTTCTTTAACGATTACTTGTGTATAAAATAATGACGATGTGAAAAAGAAAACGGGAAGAAAAAGATTGACGTCATGTTGTCTTATTTGTCTTCCTTGTGTTGATAGATGGTAAACTCTTATAAATCAAGTATAAATGATGCTGAAAAACGATAGTGGAACTTTCATCATTTCAATTTATTCGCTTTGTAAAGCATCATAAATCGATTGTAAATGTGTCCTTTTCGTACGAAAGACTTGCCAAAAATAGATGAGAGCAATCAAAAATTGTACTTAAAGTTAGTGAGTCTGAACAATTGAAGAAATCAGTCTGCTTTCAACTTATTTGAATGAAATATTATTGTTATATTTTTTGTGCCTGACATATAATTAGTTTACAATGTTTCTTTTTAATGTTTGTAAAGTAACTTGCTTAGACTATAATCTAATAGAATTAAATATATGTCTTTAAAGTTCCATCAATAATCGCGTCTATGCAACATACAAATCGAATGAATACATGTCACTAAAAAAAAAGAAGTATTGTTGTAGTATTAAAAGAATCGCATTATCAAAACATTAGACAGTTAAATGTTATTCAGTTTTTATGATATTTCCATGTACAGATTGAAATTAAACATTGTTTTCTGAAGAGATCGGTAATGAAAACAATTAGAAAGTTACTAGGAATAAAAAATTCAAATTCAAATAGAGTTATGAGAACGAAGAAAACTTCTTAGAATTTACTTTATATTAATACTGTTGATAATCTCATTTATTTTTACAAAAATATTTCATATAAAGATAGTATATTGTTATTGTAAAGATATAATTTAGATCAATACGGTTATTTTCAACATGTAATCTTATCCATGGAAAGAAACAATTCTTTGCAATATTTACTCAGCTACTTTCTTGATTCCAATTGACTTTTTTAAAGTAATCAAGTTGTTATTAATAAAATAAATACCGAGCTAATCCGTTTTCACCACGTTCTTATTAATTTTAATGATATTAAAGCTAGTCTACGTTGCTCATTTTTATCTATTATCATGGTTTTCACGATTTAGAATTATGAATACGAAGTTCTCTCACCGACAAAGTTCTAGTCATCATCTAAATTCCAGCTGTAACTATTGGACTCACATTTTTTCAACGTACGATAAGCGATTCGGATAATGCTGAATTAATTTATTATGGCCATGAAAAGTTATCCAACCATCAGAAGTTGGGTGTTGTCTAAAGTAAACGTTTTTCACCTTGAAATTTCGAACTCACTTTTTTGGACTATTTTTAATTAACCGTTAGAAACTTTCAATGGCTAGTGGTATCAAGTTCATCCTTTCGATGCAAAAATATTCCGTCCTATTGAGAAAATTATATCAATCACTAGCAGCATACAACTGTGAAAATATCAAGATATTCATAAATCTAAATATATATGAAGTATAGTATGAAACCATATTTTCGAGTTTCTATGAGGACTAATATTCTTTTATGGATTGAGAACTCTTTCAATTGTGTTAAGTAATGATTTCAAATTGAAATAGATTAAATTTATCAAGTCTTGTAGAGAAATCATATTTTTATAGGAGAAAGTCAAACAAACAAAATATAGATGTTGTTCAACATCAGACGTTATAAATTTCTAGATGAACATTTTTGAAAAAGTTCTTCTCTCATTCTTAGTATTAGTGTATATGGAACGTGGCAGATTAAAATAAGGCTTCTTCCCATGTAAAAAAAAATATGTAAAAAAATCAATTTTAATAATCAAAAAATCGATTAAAAATCGATTTTAATCATACACCTTTAATCAATAATTCAAGCAGTAATAATCAAAATAAAATCAGATGATAATCGATTATTTCAAATATGATGATTACAATCGATTTGATAAAATTTAGAAAATGGATTATAATCATCATATTTGAAATAATCGATTATCATCTGATTTTGTTTTGATTATTACTGCTTGAATTATTGATTAAAGGTGTATGATTAAAATCGATTTTTAATCGATTTTTTGATTATTTTTTTTTACATGGGTTACTATTAAAACCTTCAAGATATATATGAATTTCACATTGTATGTCTTCATGACATATTAGTAATAAACTTTGTTTTGAAGAGAACTAATTCGTTGATTGATATATTAAACGAATCGATTTTCATCGGCTTAGTGAAGAATTTCAAATGATCGATCCGGTTGAAAAAAATTTTACGGATTCCAAATATGGACGTACGTAATCTATTCATTATATTATTCCTGCATAACTTCAGCGTATAAAATTGGTTAATCATTGAAGAAACAGTCGAGAAGAATATGATACATGATTAAAAAAAATGTATTAGTTTTGCGAAAAATCAAGTTTCTAATTTAATATATTTATTTCCTTTTGTATTGTCTCGTTCAAAAAAAAATTCTTTGCAAGTTTAATAATAACTAAATGACATGTACATAAAAGAAAGAATGCTTGTTTATCATAAAGTAAAATACTATAGTTATAGAAAAATGAACATAGGAATTTATAAATAAGTTAATTCCGATGAAGATGTTGATGTTGTGGATGTTTGCCTATTAAGTTCTTTGCTTTTACTATATTCTTCTAATCCTGCACGAACATCAGCTTGAGCATTTAATTTATCTTTATAATTGTCCGTAAGTGGATTTACAGGTTTCGAAACAATTTCACCACTAAAAAAAAAATTAACATAAATATATTCATTTTCATGTTCATTTTTAGTTTTCTTTTTCAAAATTTTACTAATACAAAGTAAGAATGAAATTCAATGAAGGAGAAATTTATAAATTTTCTTAATGTATCTAGTTTTTAACAAAAAATGTCTGAGTTTTATAGTTTAAAACTTACATAATATCAATAGCCCAATCTCGGAAGAATGGAAGAAGTTGATCATCCATAGCTGGCAAAACGACAAGTCTCTATAAATTGAACGAAAAGAAATATTAAAAAAAAATTTCAAGAAATGACTTTCATACTTTCATTTCAGCTCGTATTCTAGCTTCTAAAAAATCTTCAAGTAATGTATAAGAATAGGTTTTTTTTCCATAAGTAGGTGTCACTTTTATATTAAGACCAGGCATTTCAGGAAAACCCACCCTATACAAAAAAAACAGAACACATTGAATGAAATATATGTAAAAGTGAAAGCAATATATATTTTTACCAAATTCGATCACTTGGTGGTGGAGGAATATTGAGCTAAAAAATGAAAATATCAATATTAAACGTGTAATCAATCGGAATGAAACTTTTTGTGTTAAGTAATACATATAAATCGATAAGATCTATGTTTAAGAAGAATATATTTTAATGCAGTTTAACTGAAAAAATTGCATGAAGTGACTAAAATAAAATTTCATTTCATTGAATTGATTCAGCTCAAAAATCAATTTTCTATTCAAAAGAGACAAAGTTGTGTATTGTAAATTAAAAAGATTGACCATATTCAGCAGTCCGAATTATTATTGTCATTGCTAATTAACTCATTTCAAATATGATCGGTTCATAGCGAATCTCGATTGAGATATTCGATTTTTAAGCGAATAAATTTTCAGAATTATGATGAAATTTATCAAGTACATTAGAATTTACTAATTTTCATGTTTTGATAAATGAAGATAGCCGACTCGTTTCGAACTTGATACAGTTAAACTTTAAGAAGAAATTGAATCTATTACAATCCTAATATAGTCAATAAATTTCAACATGATTCTAAAAACTCATTTTTTGACAATCGGAATGATAGTATACAAATAGCTTTCGCATTACCATACTCCTAATATCATAATTATATATCTTAAAAATCGAACGTCTCAATCAAGATTCATCATGGACAAAGCATATTTAAAATATGTTCATTTGGCAATGAAAATGATAACTTTAGCCGAACTTATGAGAATCTCTTCCGATTTCAATGATATTTTTGCCTACAGATACCTACATAATGTTCTAATAAAAACTCTAAAACGTTTTCAGAAAGTTTTGAATTTTGATATTTAAAACTTTGCGCATATAGATAACTCAATTAGATTAACTTCCTTTAAAAAAATTCATGTTGTATATACTATCCATAGAAAAAGATCTATATCTTGAATAGACTTTGTTCAAAACTTCTGCATTTTTTTCTTTGAGAAAGCTAGTCTGATTGACTTTTCTATATATGCCCAAAGTTTCAGAACAAAATTCAAATTAGACATATTAAAAATTCTATATCCTATTGAATGATATTTTAATTGAATAAACTTACTGTAAGAACACCACTGAAACTAGTGACTTCAATATCGGCACCAACTTCATCTTCAGAAAATTTTTCGAATAATTTCTTGACGAATGGAATATTAGCAAACATTTGAAAATATTTGTTCATTGCTAAATTAGTTAATGCAAGGCCAAGTTTTCGTGTTACTGCCCTGAAAAGAAAAAAAAAACGATTTTCTTTTTGTCATGTTTTATTTGAAATATAAATATATCTACTTACATTTCAGGTATTTCAGGTTCTTTAGCTAAAAGTTTTTGTCTTTGAATTAAATCATCTTCATCAATACGTTCATCATCTTTATGTACAAGCTGAGCTGTATGATGTTGAGCAAATATTGGTTTATCTTTTTTAGGATTATAATTAATTAATTTTTGAAGTAAAACACGTGTTTTTACTGATAATCTAAGTATAAAAATATTTATTTAAATAAATGAAATTTTTGATAATTAAAAATATTTACTTAAAGCTTCCACGATAATAAACAAATAAATTAAACCAAATTCCTTGAGTATTCCATTGCATTGGTTCAACTTTTAATATAAGAGGAAATGTATTTCCTAAATCAATTGATACAACACGAAGATTTTCAAGAATAGATACCTTTTTATATACAAATAAATATAAAAATCAAAAGATATTTCTGTTTTTCGTTAGCACTTACAGCAATTTCTTTTAATTTCATTTCAACTTTATTTTTAAGTAAATCTTTAAAAACTGGAACATCGAACATATCACATAATATTCTTCGAGCCATAAAATTAATTGTTATAGCTGCTTCATCTAAACATTCAGGTGATTGAAGAACTTTTTGTAAACTAGCTTCATTTGGTGTTATTTTATTGGATTTTTTTGCTGCTGTTCGATGAGTTCCACTTGCATCAAGTTCATCATTTTCTGGTTCTACTATCTAAATATAATTCATATTGAAGAAAAACAAAAAAATTTTAATCTATTCTAATATGAGAACATTAACTTTAAACAAAAAAAAATTACAAATTGAGAAATTAATATCGGTTTTCTTTTCTTTTCTGAAAGAACTCGAATAATTCAGACTTCCTCACAAACTATGATAATTGAGATAGATGTATATGAAGATAGCCTGAGGTCTGATTTTTCATAAATGACACGAGTTTTTTTTTTTTGCAAAAATGTCCATCATTTTCTGCTTGAAAACTATGGATTTTTTCAGATAAAACAGATAAGCACTATTCTCTGTTTATGTTTTTTTGATCGCGTATCCCAAAATTCTCTAAAGAGCTTCATTGTAGCCAATTTTTTCATTTGAAAGAGTATGTCAAGATGCAAAGCATGACAAAACCTCTTTATAGTGGGAGCGCCATTTTTCGACATATTGAAGTTTTCTCCTCCGTAAATAGTAAGAATTTAAAAAAAGATCTCCCTCATGCCCTACATCCTGACATACTCTTTCAAAAAGAAATTAAGTATTTAGAACTTTGAGTTGCCAAATGAACTATTTTTTACTCTTGTTTGTTGAATATCTTGCGAAAACATTATGATATAGAGCTGCAAATTGTACTATGGCCTCTTCACTACAACCACAACATATTCTTAGAATTTCATGAATTGAATGTAAATGGATTAAGACCGATTTTTGAATAGAAAGTCTTAGGAAATTAGTTCCAGAGAACTCTGGGTTCATATTTTAATATATCTGGAATGAATCTGTAGATCCGATGGTAGAAACAGTGGACTTATAAAGTAAATTAGTTCTTTTTGTAATCCCAAGAGTTGCTGATAAAACCTTTATATTTAGAAAAGCAATTGTCTCTTCATATGAGTTTTTCTATTGTCGGCCTACTCATCATTGGATTTGCTTAAGAGGATAACAGCTCTTTTAATAATATTGTTTTTTGAGACATGTGTACTCTCGACAACCTCAAAACAGCATAAATCTTCTATCATATTAATCAGGATAAAGAACAGACAAAATGGTGATTCTCATAATAAAGTAATTACCAAGGCTCACGAAATTCGTTATTTATACTTTGTGTATCCTCTACTAAGACTGGATGATTTGAGAGAAAACTGCTAAATCAATCACAGAAAAATTTTTATCAAAAAAAAAATGGTTTAATAGGGAGCCAAGGTAGATGTTAATAACTCTTCTCAGTAGAAGATACTACAATTCAATGGTCCACACGAATAATTTACAATTAATCTTTAATCAATGGATAGATAATTTCAAATGAGAATTGTCCATGCCGATTTTGATTTTAAAGACAATTATATTTATCTATCCATGCATCCAATTCAATTCTAAATATAACGGCATCCAATGGAAATTACTCTTTCAACAATTGTTTATAAAATTAAATATTAATGAAATATTCTGTGGTGAACATACTTTTGCTTTTTCTTGTAATTCTTCAACACTCATTTGTGTTTCAACTAATGCTGCTTCAATAGTGGATTCTTTAACTGGACTTGATACAAGTTCAATATCTGAATCAGTTTGAGCTAGACGATGACTTAATGATGAAGAATTAGAGACAGTTGATGAAATAGAAATATTGTCTGCTGGAATTAGATTATTAGTTCGTTCAATATCTTCTTTTCCATAACGTAAAACTAAAGATAATCTAAATAAAGATAAAAATTAAAAAACAAAACAAAATAAGTATTTATCTTATATAAATTTACTTATGAAACCATTCTTCTTTTTGTGGACTAGTTTCAAACCAAATCGAAAGAGTTGTTGCTGTATTTGTAAAAAAATCATTTGTATCAAGTTTAGATTTTTCAAATTGTTGTTTATTATAAATTTGTTTATCAAGAATTTGTAAATTTTGTATAACTATTGGATATTCATTCATCCAATATTTAGCACGTGTTAATGTTGCTTCAGGTACAAGAATCAATCGAGCTTCTAAAAGATTACAAAAAAAAAAAAATGAAAAAGCCAAAAACAAACAAACCAATTAAATATATTTCATACCTTTGATTAAATATTCTCGATAACCAATAAATTTAATGTCTTTATCAAGTTTTTTGTCTTCATTCCAAGGTTTACTTGCAAGTTGAATTATAAGACGATAACCATCAAGACGAATATCACATGGATAACGCATAAAATCATCATCATTATCAGCATCATAACATTGAAATGCAATTGAAGCACCCGTTTCCTTAAATTATCACAATCATATGATTATTCGATACAATAATAAAAAACAATGATACTATGTTTTTCAATAATGATAATGTTAATTAATAAAAACTATTAGCACAATTTCTACGGAGTTAAAATGTGATAGACGATTTAGTTACTATTGCTAATCATAGGGAGATTATTGTTGTATTCTACCTATTTTGGAATACATTTCTTTATCATCCTTTCACTTAGATCTACAACAATTAGTTGCAGTGCAGAAAATAATCTATTCAAGGACAAGATACATTAGATATGAGTATAAAGATAAATGTTTAGTAGATTCTTCTAATTTAGCATTGAAATCTTACCCGAAAGTAAATAGTAGTTACTTTAAAAATTTTCCATAATCCTCTATAATTTTTCTTTGTTTTAAAGCTTCTGTCTGCTGTGATTTTCTCTAATCGATAATGAATGTCAACATTCAGTTATCTTTTCATATCCTAATAAAGTCCGTCGAGTTAGTCCCGGACACGATCAGATTCGGGTTCGAAAATTTTGGATCCAACGGGTTCTACATGCAACTCTCATCCTCGCGCGGTGTTGTATGTGATTAAATCACATGCCTACAAATTGAGATTTGTAGGAAGTGAAATAGGAACCATGCTTCTGTTATGCATGTGACCAATTAATATCGCCCAACTGTCACTTTCTTCTTTTACTTAATCCTTCATAGATGCATTAGGGAAGTAATTCATATATTATAATGAAACGTTATTGATATATGGTTTGTGTTCATATAGCAACAATGTCTGTCACAATCTGTCATGAGCCGAATTCATACTTCAACACTTCTTTTAGATTGTATTTCACAAGAAATAAAATAATGCTTAGAAACTTAAAGAAATTTTCTGTAAATTCAAGAGCAAAAAAAAATTAAACTAACTTTTATATTAGTATTTTTATCTTCTTTGTCACATTTTTCAAGTACAGATTCAAGAGCAGGAAAATCAATCCATTCTTCAATAGCACTTTGTTCTATTTTTGTATTGATAAAAATTCGAATCCATATATAAAATAATGTAGCAGCAAATAGAATGCCAACTATTAAACCAGAAAAATATGATGATATTGGTTTCCATAATGTAAAAATCAAAGAAATGACACCAACAATCATCTATATTAAAAATTATATCATCATATTTAATATAGTTACTATAATTTATAATACTCACTGCACTTGAAAAAATTGTATCAGTACTTATAGGTAAGTTTTCTTTGGGAATTTCATGAAAATTTAATCGAAATTTAGGTCCAGATAATAATATAGCAGATCTTCGTGCACGATCTGTAGGTACGGTAACTACAGTAGGTTTTGCAGTCATTTCAACAGGATCAACTTTAATAATAACACGTTGTTTTACAGTATCATCTTGCTCACTAGAAGTTTCCTGATTTAATGATATATCATCGATAGTTTCAAATTCTTGTTCCAAATTTGAAGATGTTCTCAATTGTTGAGGAGAAGAATTAACTAAAGATGTTGAACTTGATATTGAACTAGTAGATGCATTTGATGGATTAATAGCACTTGGTCTGATACCACCAAAACCCATGTTTAATGCTAATTGATCAATTGAATGACGAGGTGGATCTGGAATTAATACACCACTTGATGACGCAATAGATGTTGTTGATGGAACAGAATCTAACGATTCGGTATCCATTACTAGAATAATAAAATAAAGATAATTACAAAAAATGGATTGAACTTGTTAGTTTAGATGTAGTCTTTATAATTCATTCTGAACAACAATATTTAATACTAATTTTATAAAAATAAACAATATATTTCTAAACTCGAAAATTTTGTTAGTATTATTATAATACTTAAAATGAAATTATTCGACTTGAGATTAATCTATATTTATTTTAATTATACAAGACATATTCGATATTTGACCGTGAACAAATCTAATTAGCATAATTAAAGTTATCTTCATCGACAACTGTTGACATCTATAGAAAATCATCTTCTTTCATTAAATATGCTACATAATGATTTAAATTAGTCGATTTTGATTCATAAAAAATGTTGTGTTCTTTTAAAAAAAAACGTTTTTTTTTTTACCAAAGTTCACCGAGTACGAAGTCAGTACAATGGAGTTCAACACTATAACCTACCATAATCGTTTAATGTTTGTCGTGTTTCGATTGTTGTCGAAGATATATCATCTGGTAAATTAAAATTAACATTATTAAAATTTGCTGAAGTATTATCAATAGACATTGAATTATGACGATTTGATGATGTTGAATGAGTTCGTTCTCTAACAATTTCAGTTATATCTTCTTTAAGTGCTGAAATTTTGTTTGAAATTTTTTCTAACACATTATGTGATGATTTATGATGGTGATGATGATTGCTACCATCCATTTTTTTTTGTAGGTACAGCTGATACTTTTAGTAGAAAGAGATCGATAATAAGAAAAGCGAATCTTTTTTTCTACGTTTTATGTATATTGTGTTTCTATCATAGATTGTTGTTGACTGGAAAGAACAGCAAAGAAGACGATAGAACGAAAGAAAAAAAAAAAGAAGAGAACTATATGTCGACAAGTAGAATTGGAGAAACAAACTAACACAAGGAATAGAAAGAATGAAGAAAAAAAAAATATATCGACGTCGTTAGAATGAGAGCAATAAGTAAAAAGGGTGAAACAGAACTAGAATAAATAACTATTTGATAAAAGTGACGCGGATGCTCGAGGCACACGGGAGAAAAAAAAAATATTGCAAAAAACAGTGTCAACGAGTATATAACACATACGTGTTGTAGCACGTTGATCGTTATGTAAGAACCATAGGTAGAAAAAAAAACAAAAACACATATTAAAATATAAAGATTGACAATAATCAAGTGTTGTTTCATCTATAAAACTTTGGATCATGGCTTCGAAAATAGTGGCACATATTAAGTCAAACGTGAATGATAGGAATTTTACTTCAGATCAATGTATAAAGTTTTTAGACAAAGTATTTATTTACATTTGATCTGTTAGAAATTACTTCCGACGAGTCAAATGTTATAAGTTAGAACTAGAATTTTAAGTTCTTTTTAAATATACCTTTGAAATTTTGTCTCAGTTTTTGTTCACAAGTCGTGAAATAATCTGTAAAAAGTTCGAAAGATTAGTTTGGATGGAAAATTTTTTCTGCACTTTTTTTTTAATTTTCATTATTGTACGATTCGAAATTAAAAGTTAGGATCTTTATTTATATATCAGCTTGTAGATTAGTAGCTACCCTATAAAATGCAATATTTTAACTTTCTTTTTGTCTTTCGTCAAGGTACTTCAATTTTCTTTTTTTTTAAGTACTTACTTTTGAAAAATCGACAACCGTTTTACGTTGAAAGGAGCTCTTGAAAAACATGCTTGTAGTTTCATTTGAGTAAAAGTTACAGCCTAGTTCAATATTACATTTTTGTAGAGAAGTATCCATTCTACAAAACACTCGACTCTGATGATTTTTAGCATGTTCGAATAGGGACTTATAGAGTAAACAAAAATCTGTTGACTCATCAATAAAAATAATTTTTTTCAGGCTTTTCAGAAAGTTCTCCACTGCGCTTGAACAAAAATAGACACAACATTTTCGAAGTTCGTATTCGAAAAAAAAAAGCAGAAACGTTTTTACCTTGTCTAAAATGCTTTCAAACAGGTCAAAATGAACAAACATATTCATGGGAAAGGTCGGTCTACAAGTTTCATGCAAATTAATTTTTTTGACTCTTCGAAAGTTATTTCACTACTTTCAAATAAAAACTGAGACAAATGGAGGGAGATCATTAAACAATGAAATTGGCTTCCTCTTGAAATTAAACTAGGAGAATTCTGAACTACAGATAAATAAATAATGAAAACGATGTTTTGATTAACTTAATTTTGTGATATAACCCTGAGGAAATCTGAGCTACATTTTTGGATGAAAATAAAACTCATCGGAGAATTTTATGACACATATAGATCGACTCAGCTTTTTGTCCTGATTCCAGATATATCATTTGTTTTGATGGAAAGCCAAATTATTCTGACTAAAGTCTCTTGACGACAAATTAAGTTCAACACAATAGCATCATTTTGTGGAACATTGGAAAGTCAATCGAATGATATATAATTCAAAATGAATCGATGTTTTCACAGCTCAATAGCGAGAAATTTTTGTCATAAGTGTCAACATATTGTACATACGAGCGAACATTGTCATCTAAAAGAAAAAAAAAAGAACAATATTTTTGCCATACTCCTATATGCCATTCGATAGAAGAAAGAGGTTTCATTCAATACATTAGTCATATTGAAAGAGTTGATGATAAGAGAAAAGCTCCTCATAGAAACATTGCGTAGCATAAAGTTATTACGTATAGATAATACTGAATTTTGAGTCAACTGCATGCAGTCAGAATGAGGTCTAATCGTCTAATTCGAACGGTAATTGACTTCTGACATTCGAATTGACTGTTGGAGAAATAATAAATTCAATTTTGACTGAAGACCTATACCATCACCTAAAGATCCCTCCTTTCTAAGCTCCTATTCGAGAAGAACATAACATTTTGGTCCTCACTCATAGCTTTTGAGTCGTTGGAAATATTGTATAGCGGATCAGAAGTGAACAAACATTTTGTCTAAAAATTTTTCGATCATCCTTTAGATAGAGAAACATCAAATAAGTAGTTATTTGATGTATTGTTGAAATTAAGTAAGAACGAAACATTCTTGGGTGTGAGTATCTAAATTATATGTTAATCAAAGTACGAGTATCTCGTTTTAAACATTCCAAGAAAGTCTACTGCTGATAACCATCTAATTAAGTTGAATACAATTCTTTGCATCATCATGGTCTTTGGATTCCTGAAAAGACAAATTAGATCACTTGTCTCATCCAAGTTTGGTTCAAATATTGAGCATTCAGACAAACAGATACATTGTTAATCTATGTCCAAAACTTAAGTATTAACGTACGAATTTGAACATGATAAGATAAAAAAAATGTTAATTTCAAATTAATCCAAAAAAAAATTCTTGTTTTAGTCATTTAACAGAATTTGCGAAGTGGGCACATGTCAATCGTAGATCAAATCAGATATACTCAATGAATTTCTAATTGCAAGAAATGGAATTTTGAAAGTAAAGTCATAGTGAAAATCAAGAAGTTTATTACTTGATCACTGATAGTCTAGTATTAATTCTTCAAAGTTTTCAATTTATGATAATCGAATGCAAGAAATTACTGATACTGACGACTAACTCATCTAATTCGTTACAAGTGACTCAAGTCTTTTTTTTAAATTCAAATCGTAATAATCGATTTTTTTCAATTAATCTATTCGGATTTGTCGGTTACTATCACGTTAAACTATTCAGTTTATTACAAACCTCGACTCGTATCAATAAGAATAAATACTTGTTTTATTGCATTATTTTCTTGTGATAGTAAATTTAGTTGCTTAGATTAAATTGGATCAGCTAAAAAAATCGAATAAGTCATATTCTATTTGTATCAGTTCAAACTCATCAATGATATGATTTTTCAATAGGAAAAAAATTTACTTGATACTTCTCTATATTCTCATGGACTTCGATGTAATTTTTTTTTCTATGCTTTTCCAAAAAATTTGACGTGCATCACAATGAAAGAATACATAGTAATTAAACACAACAATAAAGAAATGCCAAATTCCTCTTTAATTAGTATTTTCGGGTCTCGCACCTATAAAAAGATAATAACTTGTATATGAACAGCTCTACACATATATTGCATGTTTCGACGTACTCGTATTAACAATGTTGAATAAAATGAAACCTTTACGAAAAATATATGTAAAGTATGGATAAAAAAAATAATAGAAGCCTTGTACAAATATATCTAAATAGTTAGTTATGACTCATTTTATATTTGAAATCCTTAGAATTTTATTTGACTGGTTGGATGAAATTCTTAACTTAGTTGCCGAAAATCGACTTGTTTAATATCTTAATTAACGACTTAGTTCTTTCGAAAACAAAGTTTATTACTAGTATTTCACGAAGACATACAGTGTGAAATTCATATATATCTTGAAGGTTTTAATAGTAATAAGTCTTATATTAATCTGTCACGTTCCATATACACTAATACTAAGAATGAGAGAAGAACTTTTTCAAAAATGTTCATCTAGAAATTTATAACATCTGATGTTGAACAACATCTATATTTTGTTTGTTTGACTTTCTCCAGTAAAAATATGATTTCTTTACAAGACTTGATAAATTTAATCTATTTTAATTTGAAATCATTACTTAACACAATTGAAAGATTTCTCAATTCATAAAAGAATACTACTGCTCATAGAAGTTCGAAAATATGGTTTCATACTATACTTCATATATATTTAGATTTATGAATATCTCGATATTTTCACAGTTGTATGCTGTTAGTGATTGATATAATTTTCCCAATAGGACAGAATATTTTTGTATCGAAAGGATGAACTTGACACTACTAGCCATTGAACGTTTCTAACAGTTAATTAAAAATAGTCCAAAAAAGTGAGTTCGAAATTTCGAGGTGAAAAACGTTTACTTTAGACAACACCCAACTTCTGATGGTTGGATAACTTTTCATGGTCATAATAAATTGATTCAGCATTACCGAATCCCTTATCGTACGATGAGAAAGCGTGAGCTCAATGTTTAAAGCTGGAAGTTTGATGATGACTAGAACGTCGCCAGTTGGAGAACTTCATATTCATACTTCTGAACCGTGAAAATCGTGGTAATCGATAAAAAAACGAACAACACAGACTAACTTCAGTGCCTAAAAAAATTGATGAAAAAAACTGGTGAAAACCAATCGGTTTTATAAGTTCAACCGGACCGGATTGGCACATCGGCCGGTCTAATTCTGAGAGTTTAATACTATTTTGTTGATATTCACAGTTATAGAATATTTTTAATCGTATTCACATTGAATTCTTCCACGATTGAGTAACAAGAAGACGTGCAATGAAATATAATAGACTCAATAAGAAAATTTAAAATAAGTAAAAGATTGGTTTCTTCATACTGCATCAGATCGTTTTAAAATATTACTAATTTAAAAAAAATTTGATTAAATTTTAACAATGCTTCTTTGTATATTTAAGTCATATTATATTTTTTTTAAATTAAATACGTTTTTTTTGCTACTTCATTCATTTATTCTGATTAGATGCTTTATATGAATTTTCAGGAAGTTCATTTGAATTTCCGGACACCCCTCTTGTTTCCTGTTTATCAAGATATAGGAGGTATAAGAAAGTATAGAGATTGATTTTTTCAAGCAAGGTTTAGCAAGTGACAGCAACGAGCAAGGTTTGGCAAGTGGCAGCAATATATATTTTATGAATAGATATTTAACTTTAAACAGCATTGAATGATCAGCTGTACCAATTAATCAATATCTCCAATATCTTCTATACCTTCTTATACCTCCTATACCTCCTATACGTTCTATATCTTGATTAATAGGAAACAAAAGGAGTGTCCGGAAATTCAAATGAATTTCCTGAAAATTCAAATAAAGCATCATATGTTTACTCCATTAATTATGTGACACCCAAAATGTTCATTTGAAATAAAACAGAAGAGGATATTATTTATAGCTTCATTATCTGATATATTATTCTTATATAGCCATTGCATTAGATTTCATTATCCTGACACTGACAGTGGTATTCATTGTGGATATCTGTGTGATAATCAACAATCTTATCCAAATAGAATGTTTATTTTAAAACTATTCATTTTATCCGGTTGAAATTCACATGATCATTTCACTGATCGATATTTTCTTTGACTCGAAATTAATGCAATAAATTTTAAAAAAAAGATGTGTATATTCTTAAACGTCTTCTTCTTTTAAGTATATCATTATTGCTTAGTTTCGTGAAATTTATAATACCGCCTAGAATCTATCAAATACTATATTCTTATGAGTGAATTATGAACTAGATTTTTCCCTGATCAAAATAAACCGAATGCTCCTTTTTTTTTTATATGTATTATTCATACAACAGAAGTTAACTTCTGTTATATGAATAATGAATGCAAACAAAAGAAGTATTCTGTTTATTTTGATTAGGGAAATATATTTATGTTGCCATCAGGATCTTAACAGTAGTGTATTAGCTTGGTTTTTGCTTACGTATGAATTATTTTCTTTTCTATGGTCGATTTTTGTAACCATAATCATTTGTTGTACGAGGGAAAGGAAACAAAAGTTTTCAAGACATTTTATCTCTACCTTTCTTAAATATTTCGATATATTTATTCAAAAATTTTATACAAACATAGTTCATATTTGTATAGACAATATGTTAATAAAATTTATATGACAAATTTATATAAGAGTATTCGATTAGAAATTAATTAGATTCGTGAGTAAATGATCAAATAAAAAGAAATATTATCTTATAGAAATTATTCATATAAAAATTGAATTATAATTTATGAAAATATGGACTGAAAATTGTCTTATATAAAAATGTCACGTTCGATTTTGTTTTTCATAAAAGAATGTTAATGGTATAATGACCATGACTTTTGTTATTTAATCAAATTAAGTGGAAGACGGCTATACGGTATTGATGAAATTTTGTTTAACACTAACAGATGTCATGTCAACTTCTTAAGTCAAAACATGTATATGTTTTATGACATTTAGCCTGTATTATATAATTAAACACTAGATCAATAATAGTATGCCAAAAATGCTGCTTAAGTATTAGTATTGAAATAACTTGTATGATGTATATTATTTATAGAGCCAATTATAACTCATTAATTTTGTATGAATATACAAAAAAAAAGAGATTTTCCATTGAAATTTATGAGGAAAGAAAGATAAAATCTAACTAATTTGAAGTAATATTTATAAATATAGGTGATAGAAACTTTTCTTTTGAATTAATCATTACAAAAGTTTCTTCAATAAAAATTCTATAAGTTGAAGATAAAAATAATACTTATTCTTTAAGAGCACGCATCTTAAGGCCTCCCTCAAAAAATTCACTTTTCGCCAGAATCATCAAAATTGAGATAAATTCATGGGGAAATAGCTCTTCATCTGCTCTCTCATACGCGTCAAAAATTTTCATTTGACACCTTTCTTTTTTCAAGAATTTTTGAAGACTTTCCTTACTCCTTCTATTCGAAAAACACGCCGTTTTTACAAATAGCCGAAAATCATTTTTCGTTTTTCTCAGAAAGTGAGTTTGATGGTGTATTTTCAGCGGCATTCTACCACAACGTGACATAAAGTCAAATATTATTTTTTGCTTGAAAGAGCATGTAAAATTATAGTGTCTATGAGAGCCAGTTTTTTTATTAAGCTTTGCTTTTATTATATATATGAACATTCATATAATTAGAGCGCCATTTTTTTGAAGATTTTTTTTGATTCATTGAACTTTCGATTCATTTTTTTTCCTCAAAAAGTAAGAGTTTAAAAAAGGGCTCTCATAAGCATTGCATTTTGACATGCTCTTTCAAATAAAAAAAAAATTAAATGTATAGACTGAAGATCGCAGAGAATTTTTGGAGACGAAATTAGCTATTATTTCACCTTTGTTTGGCCAATATCTCCGTCAAACGTCATGGTACAAAGCTGAAAATTTTACCATAGCAATTCCACACCAGCTCCAATATATCCTGAAAATTTCATTCCATTCGAATGTTCCTGACCTGAGATCGATTTTTGAGGGAGCGGCCTTAAATTCGTATATTTTCATATAAAATTATCGTTTCTTTTTGTATTGGAAAATATTTGTTTATAAGCTGTTTTTCTGTAATGCATAAATTTATTCAACTGTTTCAAATATAAAATATAAGCTAATTTTATTATGATTTTCTTAATTATACTTAATTTGTCAGCACATAGATGATGCATATTATGTTGAAAAAAATGAATTTATCCACAGGGATTAACATTTAGAATTATTCTAATAGGCATTAATGTAGGCGTTGTGACTCTATTGCTTCTCAATATTAATAAAAGAAAAACATCGTCAAGAAATTCCAATGTGAGTCAAAAATAGAACATATTTGTATTTTTGAAATATTTTCTTAATAGTGACAGTTAAAACGAATTGAAATATAGCTTTGAATAGTTGAAAGGATCTACTAGTAGATTCCATTAAAATTTTTATAGAACATCAAGAATCTCTTGAATCAGCGAGTTAAATTCGATCAAAAACGTTTTGAAAGTTACATCAGTTGATAGAACAAAGATTTTAAAGCAAAATGAAACATTCTCGAGTACTCCACGATCTTTCTTTATTAAATTATATTCAATTTACGAACTACCCCAAAGGCAGTTTTAAAGAAACAATTTTCTATACTTTACAGTGCAAAACTACTCATAAATTGAGTGTAGTTTAATGGAAAAAAAGATCGTAGAGTACTCGAGAATGTTTTATTTTATTTAAAAATCTTTATCCTATCAATTGACGTAATTTTCAAAATGTTTTCAATCGAATTTACGACACTAGTTTTGTGAAAGCTTAATTTTTAGGGGAATATTATTTCGTAAAAATTTCAATCGAATCTGAAGAAACTCAATTTTCTCTATGTAAAATATCTCTCAATGTTTTCTAATTATTTCAATTTCACAAAGACCAGAATATAACGAGTATAAACTAGAATACGTCGACATTTATTTTTACATATATCTTAATTTAAGAGCATACATGGCGTACTTATGCCGATTATATAATTATTTTATAACATTTTCATCAAAGTGAATAAATTAGAATGATATTTTATTTATAGAAAAAAAACAAGTTTTTTGTCGACATAAATTAATAGAACGACATCACTTTACTGATCATACTATAAAATAACATCTCATCCTTTCTTTTTGTATTTTTATTAATACAAAACAATAAGAATAAGTTAATTTTTTTTTCAAATTTGAAGAATTCATCAATTAAAATTTACAAAAAATCAATGTCACATAATAGATATTCAACAAATAACTTAATATTATGTTCATTATTTTAATTTTTAAATGAATAATAATTTAAATTTTGAATTACACCATTCGTTGAACGACGATTTGATTTTGATTCTTGTAACCGCATATTATCTTTTGGATAAAATTTATGATTTACTCGACGTTTACTTTCATTTCTATTATATAATTTTTTCCATTTACATCGAAGTATATATATAAGTTCCATACGAAATACTTTTCCACTGGCACAATATAATAGAAAATTTATACAAAAATTAGTTAACATAAATAATTCTGTTAGTTCTTTTATTGATTTTAATGTTGCATTACGAAATCCATGTACATAATTAGCAATCCATACAGCACAATATGGAAAATTTAATAATAAAAATGAACATGATACGAGTAAAAGTGTTATTGTAACACGATTTGCTCGAGATTGTATATAATTTTTAACATATGTTGAGGATCGTTTTACATGTGTTGTATATTTAAATGAGGAATTTGAAACTAAATTTGATTCTATATGTTTTCGAGTTCGATTAGGCCAAATACTACTATTAATCTATTTGAAAAAAAAAAGAATACATTAATAGTTAACAGATAGCTTTCTGCCAGAGATCGTTTATATCATAGGATTTGACATGTCGCGTCTGGTTTTTTTTTCGTATACAAACTATTTTGTAAAACAATAGACTAGATTGATATCTTCTTCATACATTAATCATTACGTAAGTTAAGTTATCAAACGAGATACATCGTACAAATGTTTCTTATGAATTATTATGGAATAGTTTTACTAGACATATACATATATAAACATAAATATGATAAAAAATAACATTAGTATTTGATGAATATATACAAAATAAGCAATTTATTCTGAGTCTACTCCATAATAAAGATTTTAAAGCAAAAGAAAAAACAATACTATTCTATATTGGTATATTCTTACTTTGATATTCAGAAAAAAAATTGTAATTAAGCGTCTTTTTTTTTTTATTCATGAAAGTTTAAAATAAAAATTCTATTTATAAAGATTAACATCAAAAATGCAAATGTGTTAATGAGTTCTTTTTGCTTAAAATATTTTAACTGACACTTAAAAAAACAAATATTTACCTGTGTTATATTTCCTTCCGATGTTGTCAATGATCCAATTGATTGACATTTATCTAATGAAGATAATCCTTGACTTTGACATTGTTCGACATGATTTATAGTATTTAATGTAGATTGTGATGGATGCAAATATGATACTGAATCGCATAAATTATTGAAGTGACTAGAATTTTTCATTTTCTGTCTAATTAATAAAAAAAAAAAGAAAAAGAAAAGATTTTATCAAAACAAAAAAGATAAAAAAGATTTAAAAACAAAAGATCTTTTACTTTTGTTCAAATGTTTGATAATTTTCATTTTTTTCTGTTAATAAACTTTTACTCCAAAGTTTAGAACAAATAAGCATATTAACAAAACCAAGTATACACATAGGTAATAAATAAACCATAATCATTGCACTTATAGCAAATCTCATATAGATTGAACGATATTTTGGTAAAATATCACAGATTGTTTCTTCTATTCCAAAATGATTTGATAAATGAATTATTCCATAATGAAATGGAACATTTATATTAATTAAAAGACTAATAATAAATAGAGAAAAAACAACAAAACGTGCCATTTTACGTCGACCTATAATAGCTCGTTTTAATGGATGATATACAACAAGTAGACGTTCAATTGTAAATGCAACAACTATCCATGATGATAATAAACGTACGGTATTTCTTGCGTATTCAACGAAAATACAAATCGTAGGTGAACTATGATCAAGAATATTTATACGTGATTGGTATAATTCATTATGATTACGAAATGTATCTTCAATAAGATTTATACAAAGAAAACAAAGATCAGATATAGCAAGAGATAGAAGATAAAAATGTGATGATTGTCGACGATATCGAGGAGATAAAAATATTAATATAGAAAGAATATTACCAATAATTCCAACAGATGTCAATATAAATGGTCCATATATTGACATATATTGTTCAACAGCGACTAATGTCGATATGCTAGTAATATTGTTGCTTTGATTTGACATTTGTTTTTTTGTTAATCTCAAACAAAAATATACAAAAAAAAAAAATCTATTAGACAATAAATAGATCATTTATAATCGAGTATAATGCCTTAATGATACACGTCATAGCATAAGATATTAACATCATTATATAAAGAATGAAGATCTCTTTTGTCAGTTGATTTAGTATTATACGCATTTTTTTTCTCAAGATCAAAAAAAAAGGAAATGATGGTCCAGTGATTTTTACAACGGTTCTTCTTTTTTTCCTTTTCTTCATCTTTGTTTCTCTTTCTCTCTCTCTCTCTCTCTCTCTCTCTCTTTTTGACATCTCTTCAAGAAACACTACAGCTTTAAATAAAGATCAGAAGCATTCGCCCACATATATGAGTTTTTCTTGTTAAAAAAAAAGACTGCATACAACAAAAAATACTAAAAAAAACATAACGGATAAAACCTCAATTTTATAATAGAATTTAATTTATCAAATAAACATTTACTGATCAATTATAAAACAATTTTGAAAATCAGCTTAAATAAAGAAGCTATGTAAAAAATCATTTAGTTGAATGAGATAAGAATAGATTAAAATGAAGACAACAGAATAACCAGGCAATTTAGTTGACTTTAGTTCACAAAAAATAATTAACTTTTGCATATATATTAAGTTTAATGAGTTGATGGAAAAAAATCGAATATCGTTTTTTTGAGATCATATTTCAATACATGAACTAGTCATCGAACATATGTTCTTTTACTGATAACAGTACTTTTGTATTAGGAAAAACTAAGTAAATAAAATGTTTTTTTGTTCTATTCTTGTCTATTATAAAAAAAATACAATACTTTATTTCTAAGAAGTTCAGATTACAGATTTGATATATATAAAAAGTTATCTATCATGCTACATGAATAAAATAAATATTTTATTCAGTTTGAATGATACTGACAATAAGTCTTTTTTTTTATCAAAATATTTAATCATTGATGCGTTTCTGTGTATTTCTAACAGCAACAATTTATGACAACTATATTACTTACTGAAATACAAACTTGAATAAAAAAAAAAGGAAACACTAGAAAAAGTTATATGAACTCAATATGGCAAAGGTTATTTTTTTATTTTGATATAATGATATTGAAACTTACAAAATCTAATGAGAAAATCCTTAGAAAATTATACCATGAAAATAAAACAAAGATGTATTTTTTTATGTTTCTTTCGAAAATAAGCTAAAGGACAAAAAAGAAGCCTTGAGATCTGTTTTTCTACGAAAAGAAAAGAAAGGCGATCGACAAAAATCCAGGTAATTCATAATTATCATACAGCATGCTTATAGTCGTTACAGACAAAATGAAACACTTCCCTTTATAAAGAATAAAAAGTAATCTACATATTTCATATAAATATATGAATACTTACCTAGTCAGAAATATTGCAATAAACGTAAAGAAAAGAATTTTATATTCTATTATAACCCTACTATTAGTTAAGTATTATGACTAATGAAAAAAACAAGAGCGATATTAATATAATTCATCTGATGAAATAAAAATTTATTGTATCATATAATTTTATTTATTAAAATGTCGATTTGCTTTAATGATAAATGAAGAGATAATGATGATCGCAACCATCCCGACTAACATGATCAACACAAGCGGAAAGAACACTATTGTACTTATTAATCTGAATTGCGGAGAAAAGAGCTCTTTTGACGATCGTTTTCTTCAGGGTAGACATGCAATCTCTTTTATGTTGAGTTAATTATATTAATAAGATTTATTTCATTTTAAATATTAATATTTGTTTTTAATATCTTAATGTAGACAATAAAGATTCATTGATTTTCTATGAATCAATTATGATCTTTTTTTTTTGAAGAATATTCTTGATTTCAATATAGCAAAGCTTATTCTTAAAATGACCAACTAAAAAACATGATATCATATGTACAAAGTTTTCGTTTTTATTTTTAATTAAAAGAAAAGCAATTCTAATAGATAGATAGCTTCATTAAATCATATATATTGTAGAAAGAAAAAAAACTCATATCCAAGGATAACCTGACTGAGAGAGGAGTGTTGAAAGTATGACACTCTCAAAATCAAGAAAACTTATTGTTTTTACTCATTGGAATCGAAAATTTTTCATTAGTTCCTGTAGAAAAAAGAATCTTTACGACCATCCAAGTATTAAATATTTCGAACCAGTTATGCTCATTTTAAAACCTATTATCGACGCTAATCCGGTTAATTTTGTATGTATATATTTCACTGAGAATCGTTTGACAGACACATTAGTAACGTAGGAGACTCGTAAATGTATATGAAGATAAGAATTAATGATCAAGACGTTGTATAGCTATTCTAGTGTTAGAAAAAAAAAAAAGTTTTTTCACTGTAGACAGAAAAATTCTTTTGTTTGGTATTTTTATTAATATAACGATGAATGGTAGTAAGAAAAAGACACTAATCTAGAAAAAAACTCATTACACCACTCGGAAATGAATTCATATGTCAAACTCATGTTAACATATTTTTAGACATAAATTGTATATCTTGACAATGCAATAACATTTCCGTTATATAAATACATACTTGCATTAATAATAGTTATGAGATTCGAGTTATGAATATATTGTATCTGATGTAGAATAGGAAAATTTTGATCTAATGAAAAGGTAAAATATTAGTTATACATTTTTATGGAAAACAGATGATTTGCTGTTTAGATATTTTTCATGATAGTCAAATAAATAATTGATAAGATCACTATAAGTTTTCCCTGTTGATTTTTATCTATTTTAATGATGAAGATATCTGTTAATAAGCTCTGTTACTCTATGATGCATATACTTGTTATCTGGGTTACTAACAAATTCAACGTATCTTTTTTCTTATATAAATAAACAAATATTTGTTCGTCTCGAAGATTAACTTGTAATTTTTCCGAATTTATTAAATATTCTATTTGGTTTCCCTAGCTTTTTTTCTGTTATGCGACACATAAAATTCTAAAATAAGCTTTCTTATCAATCATGAAATAGTTCACATAGACAAAAATTATAATTATAAATGATATGAATTCATAATTTATATATTAACTTTTCTGTGCCATACACAATAAGGCAGAGAAAAACGTTTACTTAAAAAAGCATAATTCGGAATAATATTTCAATATAGCCTATAAAAATAAACTTGCTATTTATGTATCACTGTAGAGAAATAAAAAGTCAAATATGTAATTTGGTTTCTTGTTAATTATATCCTGTCGAGTTGGTGATAGAAAGCTTAAGTGACAAGATAGACAAAAAACTGTATTCCATCAACATATTTAATACTAACATGTCATTGTATTCGTTTCATGAGAAAAAAAAATGAAGACTTGATATAATAAATAAGATGAATATAGTGGGTTTATGTTTGAGCATTTGCTTGTTGAATCCATTGTGAATTGAAGTTTTTCTTTTTCTCCAGAAAATGTAATGGTAACAAGTCATTTATATGTGTTCAACTACAACAAAAAAGAAAATTATTTCTTTTTTTTTTTTGTTTCCGCACATACTTACCGTATTTATATATTGAAGCCTCTATGGATTTTTCAGTATGGTGTAATTCATATAATTAATCTTCTTTTTTTATACATTAATGAAAAAAAATAAAAATAAAACTAACAATCAAAGAATCGATTGAGAAATGTTAATATTGATCATTTTAATTTAGTTATTTGATTATCTTGATCATTTTTTTGGGTTGAATATATTTCGATTAATTAGAGAGAAGAGCAAAGAAAAGGAAAAAAGAATGACGAAAAATATTCTTGATAAGCTTGATGTTTAACGCATATTCATATTTATGATAAGCACTTAAGTAATATATCGTCTGTTTATTATATTATAACGTTTTTTGTATTTTTTTTCTTTATCTATCTGTCAAAACAAGTTGAATAAAAATATTAATGTGATTTCATATGACAAAACATACATTGAATCGTTTTGACAAACTACATGGGAGACATCCTTTTTTTTTGTTTTTTACTGTTCGACTCTTTCATTGGGATCCTGACAGAGACACTGGGGTTCATCTAATATTCAATTGATTAAGATTAAGTCAATTGAAACCAATCTTCATACATATCAGTAATAAATAGAAATGCGATAGCCGTTCTTTATCTTGATGAAAATATGTGCAAATATTTAACGGTACGTCCTGATATTTATTATATTTATTTAGAACATCGATTATGCACACATCTTAAAATATATTCATATTTATTCAGTAATATATATATATATATATATATATATCGGGAATGATACCATCAATATTTTATTAATATTTCAGTCAGTTTTCATCACAGAAACTTGAGATTAGTCTCAATAGATTTTCTGTTCAATATTCTATAGAACTATGTGAAAAAAATATGTGCGACATGTAGTTGTAGGCGATCAGCACTACTTTGAAGCTAAAGGCATTACTTTTCAATGCACGCTTTTAGAAGATTAATTATCTCTCTGCTTCTGCAAAATAAGACCCGCAGCGCCTGCAATTTGATTTTCTCCATGTTTTCCGATGTGCTCTTTTTCACATAACGCAAAACAATTTATCAAGATAAGATACGGAGATTCTAGGGATGTATTCCCTTGAGAATCAAGTATGAACCATGTAACATCTCTTTCTGGCATAGTATATACTAAAAAAAACAGAGGTGGTCAGTACTCTGTTTAGATTAGATCAAAATGATTAAGAAAACATTTCTTTACTTTGTCAGAAAATTGCAACGAAATGTTATATTTTAACTTAACTGTATATTTTTTCACAATCAATCTCATTAGTCGATCGTGGGAAATTGAACATGAAAGAAAAAAAGCGAAAATGTTTTGATCTGGAACGCTTTCTATAAAAAAAATGTTCAACTTTTTCTTCTACCTGATACAACATGACAATCATTACAAAATGGAATATTCGAACGCCTTCTATTCGATCATATAGCGTCGAGAAAATGAAACGGAAAAAATATTCGATGGAAAGTGACGCCTTTTCCGATATAGGAGGACTGACTCCCTTCGCTTTCACAATTAAATGTTATACATACTCTTTTCATATGATTTTGTAGAATATTGAGCGTGGAATCTTTTGAGACTAAGCTCAAGTCTCTATGGCAAAAACTAATCAAAATATTCACAAAATACTGACGGTTTCATTCTGTATGCCGCCCCCCGATATTTATGAATGGGCCGAAAATTCAGGAAAATAATCATAACTCTTAAGTAATTGATCATGGATCCGAAACTCTTTCGATGTTTCTTATCTTAATAGATCCTATGAGTGAGGTATGAAATAGTCAAAACAGCACTCAACATATTGAGCACATCTCTTGTCAGTAATCAAAAAATAGAAAATTTCAATATACATGTGATAGAAATTTGAACAATATATCTACATCACTAGGTCGACTAGATTTCAAGTTTGATTATCATCATTGCTGAATGTATTAACAGTTTTCTTTCTAAGAAAAACCATAAGTTTTAATTCGATGTCAATTCAAAAATACTATCGACATATGATAATTTCATTCATTCTCGCATAAAATTAATAATAAATTCATATCTTCTCATCCTTCAGATACATGACATAGATATTTTAAAATAATAAAACTATTTTCCAGATTTTACTAAAATTCTATTAGATACACTCATAAAGACTGTATAACGCATAACGCAGGTCTCGTAACGACACTACTTTCCTCATTTTTTTTTCCTGACTCTTTAGAAATATTTCTATTTTGTCCCGGTATTTCACGGTCTATTCCCATAGGATTTATGCCAAAACCATTATGAAACTTTCTGTATTATATTTAACCTATTTTGAAGGTTTTTATTTACAAAGTTGCAGAATATTTTCGGCCAAAAAAGAAAAATATAATATTCATATTATATTTATTTCAATTATTTATTGTTTCTCTATCGGTTTTAAGTAATTTTCAATACATTGATGTTTCAAAGCAGCTAGTTTCACTTATGACAAGTGTTATCGGTGTCAGGTAGATCATAGAGAAAGACACTTCTCGCTTTTCATTGATATTTAATGTTTTCATCGTTTTGAACTAAATTTTTTAAATCATCGTACAATTCTGTATAAAGTTATCTATATTATTTAATGAATATTGTCTCTTTTATTTTTAAAACTAAACATGATTTTAGCAAACTATTGAATACAACATTCAAAATTTGTTTTATTTTTTAAATTTATTTTATATATACTTTGTTAAGTTTTAAGATCCTTTCTCGTACAATTCTTAATTCATGGTTTAAAACACGTTATCATTAATTAAACCAATTGCTACGAACTAAGCTGTAATCATGGAAAACTTCTGGAAAATATTTATGTATACGTAATGTCCGAAGAGGTATATGCAAGAGGGAACAGCAAGAGTTTAGTACTTCAAAGGACGGTATAGGACCAGTGAAATATCATATTTTGGACTATTCAAGTCTTACTTTTTCCTCTCTTGGGTATATGACAATTTTGAAAGTTGCATTCAATAGCTTACTAAAAGATTTCTTGAACAAAATAGATCATAATTTCAACGGAACTTCACGATAATTTGAAAAAAAATTTGATTCGAAGCGATACAAGAACTGGAAGGTATCAATGAGAAGCAAAAAGGTGAGGGTAATGTCTATAGTTAAATTTAATATATTGTATGGTTTTTATTGTTGTGAGTGTCCTAGGATATGAGATCATTACACCAGAACTTGAATATGTTTAGTCTTTGCAAAAAAATCAATACTTTAGGAAAAGAATTATTTTCAATGAATATTATTTTATGACTTATGTCTCATCTACAGCTGTATGAATAATAACCAAATCTTTACTGGAGGTTTTCTAGAAAAATAGAAATAAAATCATCTTAAACAATTACCACCTATCAGTAAAAAGAATATTCAGTTACATACTTATCGTTTAGTAGATTAGAAAGATTATTTAACCTATAATTTCACAATGATTCATTGTTAAAAAATGAAGTTTTTATCATCAGTATAGGTTTATACAATCTATCAAAATAATTTTTAAAAAAATCGGAAAAAAATGACGATGCCTATAATTATGATTCGAATTTCTGAAGAGAGAAGGTCTAGATAGTGATCAAGAATATACAAAACATGATTAAAGAAAATGGTACATATACTTACAGTGAATTTTTTTGTATCGTGGATGGTGTTATAATATCAAAACTTCTGACCCAAACTTTAGAAATTCCAGTGTTAGCAAAAAAAAATCATTATTTTTACAACAGATTCACTTTCATATGAAATACTTAAAAAGACAACGGCTAGTATTCCTAGATTCTGACTATCAAATATTGGTTGTTATTAGAAATAAACATAAGTTTTGGAATCAGCATGCAAAAATACATCGGAAACTCTACATTTCATCGCAAAATATATCTGATTACAACTTTCACTCTACTCTCCCTCAGCTTTTTATTCATAATATTCAAAGCTGTACTTCTCTAGGAATAATAATTGACTGGAACTCTTTTCTAATGAAAGATAGAAATATTAGCTGTGAGATCTTAATCCCACTTATATTTTATTACTATAACTATATCTTTCTTCCAATCATTCTTCACGCAACAACGTAACGCTATATATAGACTGATAACAAGCATCGAAACATTCCAAATGGAAAATCCCATAGAAGATGAACATAGGAAGGAAACATCCATAGAACAATACGAAAGAAAGAAAAATAGAACGAAAGAAAAAATTCCAATGTATATGAAAGGAAAAGAAAGATCCATGATGCATGATTAACAATAAGAAAAAAGAAGAAGATAAGTGCATATGTATAGTCCTATAGAAAATAGAAAAAAAATTCTTATGACTGCAGCTGAAGAAAATGCAGATTATAGCATTAGCCTTTTTTTTATTTTTTTAAGTGAAAATGATCCTGTTCTAAAACTAATGAGTTTTTTTTGCTAACACCGAAAATGTCAAATGTCTAGCTATATTATCTCATATTGTCACAATACTCATAACTAAAAAAAAAAGTTAAACACAAAAAAAAGTAACGAGGTGTATAACTCTTGAAAGAAAAACGTCATTTCCTTTTTAAGAACTATCATTTGGACATAGATGTAGCGTGAGTAACTGTTGGAGGATCAAATATCATGAATTCATCGTTACTCTATCCACTTATGTGCAGACTCACACTGAAATAATAAAATAGCTTTAATAATATCCTGTTTCTTTGTTGAGATTCCTAATCCTTCATAGGAGAGTGTCTTACTTATTTTCCTGATTTCAACACAAAGGTTGCTGCGACCTCTGATTATACTTTTTAGATGACTCTTAATCTAGCCATGAATTTTATCATAGATCTACGTCAATTTAAATGAATGCAGAAAGCTCTTTCATTAATTAACAAAAAAAAGAGGATAAAAAATATCTTCTCCTTATTTTAATAAAGCACAAGATTTGCTTAAAACAATCAGTCCAACGATCAACAGTTACACGATTATATTTACTATTGTTATAAACATTCATCGTTCATCTCACAAATCTTTTGTATATTTTCTAATATTTTATCTTTGAATATGTTAAAACACACATAATAAAAAAGAAAAATTATTTTGTTTTCTTTTTTTTAACACATGAATCATTTCATAGAACTGCTGAAAGTTATTTGTTTTATTTGTATGCTTTCTATCTATGTACAAGATTTGAATACATTCATTTGAAAAAGAAAAAAGAGATAACAACGGGTTTGGACGTATTATGTTCGTATATGGTTCGTTGTACAACAAGAGTAACAAAGAAATGACTGTTCTTTAATAAAAGGAAGAAATCTATTTGTTTTGTTTTTGTTATCAGTTTGATGATGAAGCTAATGATGCAGACATTTTTAATTTTGGTTTAGCTGTTAAACCATCGAAACGTTTATATGTATAATTTATAAAAAGCCAATCATGAACTTGAACTTCAGTATCTTTTGCTGGCGAAGCTAAAATTATAAAATATGTTTAAATTATTATTCATTTTACTTGATATTAAATATCATTTCTAAATTTTTGTTTCGAAACAGAAAACAAATATTAAACTGTAATAATTTCTGCATTTGAAAAAAGAAACTGAGTAGATTTCTTCGATAAACTTGTTTACATACGTAATTTAAGATCAACATCAGGAAAATCATCAAAATTAGATGTATCATCAATTGATTTAACACGTGGTTGATAAGCAGCTGGTCGATCTCGTATATGATCCCAATCAACACCCAAAAAAAATGGATGATTTCGAATTTCATCTAATGAACCTAAACGTCGATCAGCATCCGTACAAAATCTAATTAAATTATTTAAATTAAAATTTTATTAAAACATTTTAAAATTATAAATACCTAAGTATAAGATCTTTAGCAACATTTGATATGGGTAATTCAGGTGGAAAAATAAGTGTTTCACGATAATTCATTACTTTACGAAAGGTTTCTTGTGGATTTTCAGCACAAAATGGTGGATAACCAATTAACATTTCATACATAATTACACCTAATGACCACCAATCAGCTTTCTAAATTAAAATAAAAATTATCATTTTTTCTTTTTTTTATATCAAATCAATGACAGATATCTAACATTATTATAACCACATTGTTTAAATACTTCTGGTGCAATATAATCTGGTGTACCGACAGTTGAATAAGCCTATTTGAAGAAAAAGTTATGCATAGAAAATAAATAGAGAAAACAAAAAACTACTGACTAAAGCACGACGATTTCTTTTCCATGTTTCAGCTCGTCGTTTGGAATCAACTGGTGTCGCTGCTAGAAATATGGATAAGCAAAACAAACAAAACTAAATCAAACAATATATATATATATATAAATATTTATTACTGAAATCTTGTGGTCGCATGCTTTGAATATCACGATAAAATTCTGTTCGATGTGCTTTTTTCAAACCTGTACATAGACCAAAGTCTGATAATTTTATATGGCCCTAAAAACAAAAAAAAGAATCAAAATAACATTTTTTTTTGTAAATATTTCTTTCTAAATTAAAATCTATATGATTTCAATTCGTTTTACAGTAAAATCTCCCTATACGAACATCTTCGTATTCTCAGCAGTGGGCGATTATTTCTGGTTCTATAAACACTAACAACTTCTGTAATTTGAGCAACATATGTTCTTTCACTCATGTACATAACGACAAAATTAAAAGAAAAAAAACACATATTAGACAATAGCAACAATGATTGGTTTAACATCTCATCGTTTTTGTGTTAATAGCTAGTAACATCAAACCGTGTGCATCACGTGTCTGATTTACCTCTGATTCCTTTTACTAAATCTTCCAGAAACGCAATAAGAAAGTAGTTCATATGTTATAAGGAGACTTTATTGATATATGGTCTGTGTTCAGTCGTTTCTAATGTGCCTACCATCTCTGTGAGGAAATTGAAATTTCTACTTCTATACTTCAACACTCCTATTAAATCATACTTCACAAAAGTTGAATTAATTAATTGTTGAAAAGAAGAAAAAAATTACTTTGCACAACGGAGACAAGTGATTGCAACTGAATACTTATAGATTGCAACAATGAAACTGAAAACCTCCTGATAATGAACACCTGCGTAAAGTGAACACGTTTTGACCAATCTCGATGGTGTCCACATTAG
This sequence comes from Rotaria sordida, assembly GCA_905250125.1. Lineage (NCBI taxonomy): Eukaryota > Metazoa > Rotifera > Eurotatoria > Philodinida > Philodinidae > Rotaria > Rotaria sordida. The sequence continues at coordinate 117,152 of CAJNOL010000438.1, forward strand.
TTAATGAATTTTTCATTTTATTGTCGTGATCTATTTCTTCTATCGAATGAATATTAATCTATGCTATTTATTTTATCAATAATAGAAAATTTACTTTTGCATCAAGTAAAAGATTATCTGGTTTAATATCTCTATGAATAAATCCAAGTCTATGAATTGATTCAATAGCTTCTGCTGTTTCTGCAACATAAAATTGCGTCATATCTTCACTAAATATTTCTTTTTGAATTAATAATGTCATTAAATCACCTAAAAATAGAAAACAAATTTTTGAAAACATATTATAATAAAATAAAAGATGATTTTAACTAACCACCAGGAAGAAATTCCATAATTAAATATAAATTTCGAGCATCTTGAAATGAATAAAACATTTTAACAGTCCATGTATGATCAGCTTCAACAAGTACATCTCGTTCAGCACGTACATGTGCTACTTGTTCACGTAATAACATGTCTTCTTTACGTAAAATTTTCATTGCATATATATGTCCTGTATCACGTTTTTGTACAAGACGAACCTGAATTAAATTTGAAAATGAAAAAAAAAGAACAAAAAATATACATCTTTTTTTTTGTTTATAAGAAATAATTTACTTCTCCAAAAGCACCTCGTCCGATAACTTTTAATGGTTCAAAATCATCTGCACTCATTTTTACACGTTTCAAACGTAAATATTCGGTTTCTTTTGCTGCATGTAAATGACGTTTTTCAAGTTTCTAAAGAAAATACGAATAACAAAAAAAAACAGAATAATTTTAAATTTTAAATTTTAAAAATTTACTTCTTGATCAGATAATCCTTCAGCATTCATTGTTTCTTCCAATCGACGATATCTATTTATTAAAAAATTATAAATTCATTTATCAAAACAACTCAATTTACCTTTCTTCTCTTTCTTCATATTGATTGACTAAATTTGCGTAAAAATTCTCAATAGACATTTTAGCTTTATTAACTTTTTCCTGTGTAATAGGTGTATGTGTTGATGATGTAGCGGCCATCTGAAAACAAAACATACATATACATATTCTTCAAAATTTTATTTAAATATTTTTTGTTTGTTTTTAATTGTTTTTCAAAAAAAAAACAAATGACAATTAATAAACGATAAACATAAAGAATAATTCACTTATTTTATACATTCCCGTTCATTATTTCGTTGACATTCACATTCAGACAAAAGACAACACGTGAAGAAATATTTCATAAAAAAAAAAAACGAGAACGAAAGAAAGAAAATTAGTACATATAGAAACTTTGTCATGAAGAAGCTTTTTGTATTTAAGGAATGAATATATCTGGCGAAAGAACAAAAACATCAAGACTATACTTAGAGGTAGATTGCGCACTAGAAAACAAAAAAAAGATTTTTGATCCAATCGGTCTATAAAATATCTGTGAGGACATTCACTTGTTAGTTTTGTTTTTTTTTTCTTTTGCATAATAACAATCATTCTAAATTAGTGGAAGGAAAATTACATCCTGAGAAAGAAAAACAAAAAAAAAAAAACTCGAAATTTTATTATGGAATTAATTTTGGCTATGATATTGTGGACCAGCTGAAGTTGTATAATCATCAAAGAATAAATGTAAATGCTAAAGAAAAAGTAAAATTAATTTTAAATTAAATTTAAATAAATTCTTTTACTTCAAATGTCGGTCGATTATCAGGAGATGAATCCCAACAACGTAACATATAATCATAAATTTTTTCTGGACAATTTTCATGACGAGGCATTCGATAACCACGCTGAATTTGATCAAGAACTTCTCGATTAGCCATACCTATATTGAAAAAAAAATATTAACATTTTTTTGTTAATGATAATTATTATTATTTTATGTTCTCACCTGGATATGGTACTTGACCATATGTAATAAGTTCATAGAGTAAGATACCATATGACCATACATCTGATTTAATTGTAAATTTACCATAAATAGCTGCTTCTGGAGCTGTCCATTTTATTGGAAATTTTGCTCCTAAATATTATAAATTTAAATAGAAAAGAATAATAATATCATACAAACCAGCTCGAGCTACATATTGATCTTCATTAATAATACGAGCTAAACCAAAATCAGCAATTTTAACAACACCATTCTCTCCAACAAGAACATTTCGAGCAGCTAAATCACGATGAATCTAATTATAATTGAAATATTTAAATAAATTCACAAGAAATATTTCTATAACTTACATAATGTTCATGTTCTAAATAAGCCATTCCAAAAGCAATCTAAAACAAAGATACGAAATAAAAATTCGATCAATAATTATGATTCAACAATGTTTAATTCTATTAATAATCTTTCAGAGTCTTAGTTATAAAAATTCAATTATTTTCTTAGTGTGAAGCTGGAAAATTTCAAATAGTCATTTTACATTTGATCTTATCTTTTGTCTCGAACGTCACTATCAATAAGAAAACAAAACTTTTAAACTGGTAATGATCCAAATATATTTTTCTTAAATTGTTCTTAGATTAATAACTACTATAATATTTGATAGATTGAATGGTTCTCTTTTTTGTTGAAATATGGAATATGTAAGAAATTTTGATATGTTACAAAACAATCAAACTCTTTTTTAGCAAATTTACTATCTCAAGATAAAATACCATTATGTGAACAAAGATACATACATGACAAATCTAATGATAAAATATGACTTTAAAAGATCTATAATTTTGTAAAATATTCGTTTATTTCTAATATTTATTTAAAGTATTTAAATCATAAAGAAATATTTCTCTATAAACTCTTTGAAATAATAATATTTTACCTGTGCAGCCATATCAACAAGTGCTGGTAATTTAAGTTCTCGTCCAGATGCATCACGAAGATGATCTAATAAACTTCCATTACACATAAGTTCAGTAACAATATAAATTGGTTGATCTGGTGGTTCTGTACAAACAGCATATAATTGTACAAGTTTATCATGACGTAATTTTTTCATAATATTCGCTTCATCAACAAATGCTTGTGTTGACATTGTACCAGCTTTCATTGTTTTTATTGCAACATCAATTTTATGATTCCATTTTCCAGCCCATACTTCACCTAAAAATTAAAAAATTTCAATCAATAAGAAAACTAAATAAATAAATAAAAAGAAAAAAAGATTTTACCAAACATTCCTTGACCAAGTTTTTTAACAAATTGTAGAGAATCTCTTGGTACCTCCCAAACATCTTTTGATATTGTTGATGTTGGTGGTTTTGGTCTTAGACATGGACGTGTTAATTGACAACAAAGACCATCAGCATTTTCTTGAAAACAAAATTTTTTGTTTGTTTTATTTTTATAAATTCGAAATTTTCATTTTACTTGTATAATATTCAATTAATTCTTCTAGAGAAGTAAACGTACGACGTGCAGCAATATAATAACCAATACTTGGATCATTATAACGAATTTTATAATGTTTTACATGTGAACCACGTTGATCATCATAATCACGAACAGATAAAGAATATGGACCTAAATAAAAACATAAATAACAATTATAAATTCAATTGAAATATAAAATTAACCAGGAGCATTTTCTGAATTTCGAACGAGAAATGTTCCACGTGGATTTATTGGATTTAATAAAAGACGTTCAGCTTCTTTTCGAAGAACATTTTTATGAAACCATCTAGAATACAAAAAAAAACGAATTTATATATATAAATTATTTTTTTTTTGTTTAGTTTAAATTTACTCATTGACATCAAGACCACCATGTGGTGCAACATAAAGAGCTGGAATATATCCTTTTAAACCAGTTTGATAATGTCGAGCAAGCCACCAATCACTTTGACTAATAAAATATTTTCAAACTTATTAAAATAAAACTAATTATTCAAACAAACCTATCATCAATAATAGCTAATAAATCTCCAACACGAAATGTAAGATCTTCATCTGTACGTGCATCATAATCATATATAGCAACATAAATTTTATCAATTCCATATGCAGATTTTTTACGAGTTTTATCAGCACTGGCTAATTTTGATAAAAAAAAATTTAAAACATTTCTTCAAACAAAAAAAGAAGAACTTACAACTTCCAATTTTTCCAGGATTTCGGTCTTTCAAACCATTTATCGGCGGTAATTCTATTGAAATTATTGGTGAATCTGGATTTAATGGATCTCGTTTTGGAAAGCAACAACCCATAACGTTTTTTTATTTTGTCTTTGTCCGAGTCATCTCATCATCTACAAACTAAACATACACCTACATATTCACATTTCGTTAGAGATGGTCAACCCACGCAAACACTCTAAAAGAGAAAAGAAAACAAAAGATCATCTGTTCTCTTCACTCAAGAACATAACTCGACCAACCAAACAGCTAACTATTTTAATTCATCACCATCAAATCTATCTTCAACTATCAAAACAACCAATCAACATTTATGAGACAAAAAAAAAGAGGGCGCTTAAAATTAACTTTGACATATTATTGTGTTTATATTTTCTAAATGTTACATGTAAATTCGACAATTGCGTGTGTTCAAATAAAAATCGAATAACAATTTTGTCATCTGTTATGGTTATGATGAAGAGAGTTCTGAAGAAAAAAAAGAACATCGTAGTATAAATATGAAAGTTTCTATTCGTCTTAATAATATGTGAAGATTTCAAATACCATGATAAACTGAAAATAGAAACTTGACATGTTGAAAAATTTGATATGTTAACATAGTCAAATTGTGATACAGTCAATTTCTTTTCAAATATTTGCGTAAATGACGTTGGATGTTTTATTACTTGTTGATCATAAACTTTTCAAGAAGTCGTCATCTACTTAATAAGAGTAAAAAGGTAGAACAACATAGACGAAAAGTCGATTGTGATCAAGCCAAGCTTTTCCCGAAGTTCATCCAGAGACATGACTAGCTTGTTTCTAGTTTTTTTCTAACGTAAAACAATTGAGTTCATATATGGATCTAGTTGGCATGATTTTATGATGAATGTTGACTCATGATTCTATTGATTCGATGACAATTCTCATCTTGATTTCCGATTTTTCAGATCAGATAGTTCAATAAAGTAACATTCATTGTTAAAAAACTTCATCTATTATCCATAGTTAATTGAAATTTACTGAAATTATATAATTTTATCAAATTTAATTGAACAGAAAACTTATTTCTTTTATTAATTATTTACTTATTCTCCTATTGTAAAAATTCTTAGCAGATATTAAGATGATGCAAAGAGTATTAGGTACAATTTTGTTCTTTTGTTGGTTCGATTTTTTTTGTATTATTATAATATGTCAAGCATACATTAAGACAAACTTTACTTTAAAAGCATAAGGAAGAAGAACGTAACTGTCCTTCATACATGTGTCTGAATGAGTAATAGTCAATAAAAATTTTTATTTGTCAAAAGAAACGAAAACGATGCAATAATATATAGCTCAATATTTGCTAGAGTCAAGTTTTATAATTTTAATTTTTTTTTTCAAATTGATAATGATCATTATTACATTTCCATATCTTTATATAATGTATGGAATAATTATTAGTTTAGTTTATTTAACAATTTTATTAGCTCAATATTATAATTCAGAAAAAATTTTACATTATCTATGTTTATTATGTGCTATTGATGCTCTATATGTACCTATTTTTTTAAAATATCACTCACCTTGGACTGAATTCGCTGATGGATTAGTTAGCATATTTTCAGCAGTAACTGGATTTTTATTTGCTTTAAAAATCCTTGAAATTGCTTTTACATATGAGTGGTCACAACAAAAACAAATAACATTGAAACAGATTATTATAGATTTTTCAACATTTCCAAAATATAAATATGAACCAGAACCATCATCAGTTAAGTAAGATCTTTAAAATTAAATTAAATGAAGTTATATCTATGTAATAGTTTAGATTAAAATCGATTCGTCCGACATTTTTAAATCATATAAATTATCTTATCATTGGTACTGATGATGAACAACTTTCAGCTCGTCGACAAAATATTTTAATTATGTTTCGTGGGTTATTTCAATTGATTTGTTTACATATTCTTCTTCATTTTACACCTTATTCAATACTTCGTCTTCATAGTCGAAATGCAAAATTATTTTCTTTAACTCATTTTCTAATATATACACTTTATGCTTTTATATTTTATTTTGCTCTTGGTATGGTACTTAATATAGTATTTGGTTTAATGGGTTTTATTTGGAATATTCATATACGTTCAGTATATCCAGGTTATCCATTTTTACCAACAAGTCTTCATGATTTTTGGTCACGTCGATGGAATATATATGTTAAATCAATTCTTCATCGTATTGCTTTTATTGCTTTACCAAAATTAACGGGTTTTAATGAAAAATCTAATGCTCGATTTATATCCGCTGGTTTGTTTGCATTTTTTGTCTCGGGTCTTTTACATGAATTTATGTATACAGTATCAATGGATCGATGGTCTGGTGGAAAAAATATGCTTTTTTTTCTTATTAATGGAATGTTCGTTGGAATTGAACTTGTTTTTCAAGGACTTTTAAGACGAAAACAATTAGTTCCACCATATTTTGGTTGGATTTATACAATTGCTGCTTTATATTCAACAGCTCATCTTTTTTGTGATCCATGGATTGAAACCGATTGTTTTGCTACATTGAAAACATATTTGGGATAAGAACATTTTTATTTTAATATATTTGTATATATTCAAGGAAAATAAATAAGATGATGTTATCATCAAATACGCAACACAAAGAATACCTTTTGAAAGTCTTTGCTCTGAATGAATGAATGAAACAATATCACCTTCGTTTTATAGGACATCTTTTATAAAAAAAAAAACCTTCTAACTCTGATGCGACATATAATATATTTTTATTTTTCAAGGATCATGTTACGCAATAAAGTATATATCCTTCCATAAATGATTAAAAATACAATTTTCTTGATAATTTCATTCTATTTGTGAATGAAATATTCTTTGTGTACTAAATAGTATGACATGCATAGTTGATGAACTTTATATAATATATTCTAAAGGTTTTCATATGAATATGAACTTTAGATATCGAAAAGGATTTTGTTAATCCTATGAATTCAAAGCGAAAGAATTACGATGTTTCGTGAAACAAGTTTTTTTTGTTCAATACTATCGCACGTTGAGTATTGATTTAAATACATGCAAATAAATTTTGATTTTATAAATCTTGATTAATATTCGTATTTATATTTTTGAGATGATAAAATGAAAAATTTTTTATTCTATTTATTTAAAACATCTTTGAGAAAGTAATTATTAAACTAATTAAGAAAGCAAGTATTAATTTTAGAAGATTAATAGATATAGTACTTGTATTTGTCTTATCATTTTGTGCACTATTGACATCTGTGATGTAAGAGACTATCAATGATGACTGTACATGTGCAAATATTGTTCTTAGTGATGATAATGTTGTCATCTTTATTTGTGAAGTTAATGTTAGTTTGGCAGTGAGTTTGATTTTCAATACACTCATCATAATTGATTATATGATTGATTCTATTATCAAATTTTTCAGACATTGTAAGCACATCAAAACAAAATCTTGCAATTAAATACACCAAGATTTCGGAAAATATTAAAGAATCCATTACAATGCTGTAAAGAGAATAATATTGTTAATTAATTAATTAATTTTTGATGAAATTCGACTATTCCATCAAACATTGAATTAAACTGTTCATTCGTGACAATATTCAGATACATGTGAATAGAAGAATGTATTGTTGAAATATAATCAGGTGGACAATAATTGCTTATCCATTTTACTTATATAATATATGGCGTCTTTGCATGATCATAAATTTTTTGAAGGGGAGCTGGGCGACTGGAACCATATATATTCCTAATAAATTGGTTCCATTGAAGCCCATAGAAAAAATTCTGCTTCTGAATTCGTTCCTACACATTTGTCTTTCATTAATTGCAGCTAATATTCAATTATCGGCTTAATTGTTCTATCAATATATAATAGGCACGCATACGGGCATGAGTGTGGTTGTAAAGAAGAACAATCATCTCATCCAGTGCCATATTCTTCAATACTTGAATTTTATTTTAAAGAATATGTAGATAGTAATTTTATTGGTATGAAGCTTGCTATCAAGCGTGAAGAATGTGTGTCAATAAAACATACTAGTAAATAATCATTTTTTTTTCATGTTATGCTCTTGTATGCTGTCGTTCATATTTCTTTCAATAGAGTAATCAACAGATGATCATTTAATTAATAAATTATCTTATTAATATTTCTTAAGAAATTAGTTAGAGACAAACATGAGGGATGAATTCGAAATGTTTCTGATGGGACAATTATTTATCAATTAACCATGGTCCTAATTAGAGGCAACTCTTTCGAAGCCATTCTGGTTTCACATTTTATTTTCTTATGTGGTAATTTATCGATTATATAACTAGCTATGGTTGACACCAATTAGTAGATCGGCAGATTATGAGATGAATTTGTGATCATAGACTATGATAGAGAAGTAGATGTATTCGAGTGAACTTAACACTATGCAATTAGATTTGACAATGAAAGTAGTTTTAATTTGAAAACGATTCAATACAATAGAAGATCTTTCTTCATTAAATTCAATATTGACCGAATTTTGAGTAGAATCCAATTTTAATTTTCGTTCAATATATTCTTGAAAAGTTCGACTAGTCTGAATTCAAAGAAACACGATCATGAATTCAGTTAATCAATAATAATAAAAGTTTATATGATCCATTTTCATCGAGAAAATTAATATCGATACATACATATATGACAGCAATTCAATTGATTGTGATACTGACAACAACCGAACTGTCATTCTCTATTATTGATAGTAATCGTATACCACTTAAGTTAATGAAACATTCTACTATTGATAATGGTCATGACTAGACTAGACCAGAACAAAGCAAATATGAAGACGTTGTATGTGGTGATCTATTGAAAGATCTATCAAGCTACTATATTTATTTAATAAGTAGTTGTCTCTACATAGAAACGTGTTATTTTAACTGTTTATCTCTAAATTGATGAGAAAAACAGCTCATCTTGTAATTCAAACATATAACTCATTCATTTTCTGATTAGTTTTATAAACTATAAACTTTAATTATAGTTCAATCTACGTATATTCAGCTGTAGTATTTCTATCATTGTGGGCAAAAATGTTTCTTATATCAATATTTTAAAGAAATTTTATAGATTACAAAAAAAAATGTTACTATAAAGCAGAAAAAAACCTCATAAGTAGAATATATTAGTATAATAGATTATTGAATCTATTTTGTTTTATATTTATTATTCAATAAATTAATTAGAATACTTGATATATTTTATAAAATGATTTTATACGAATTAATAATTATAAGATTTATTGGTGACAGTCAGTAGAAGAATAATTCATTTCGGTTAATAAAATAAAGCACAATCAATTACAGTTATTTTGTTTTGAATAATCCTGTCATAATAATTTTTTTCAATAATATTTATAACATTCAAATAATGCTGAGCCAAAAATAAAAAGTACGACTGCAACATAAAGAAACTTTATTCGATCTTGATATGTCAATAAATAATAAGGCGTGGAACTTGATGTATACTTTGATGAAACGTATTTAGAAATGTCATATAAATCTTGTTGCAATGAATGTGATGTTTCAATCGCTAATATAGGTTTTATCATGCTCTAAGTATCGAAAAGTTTACTATAGAAATAATCAGATGACAATGATTGCCTTAGAGAATTACTCGAATACATTTTTACATTGATTTGACACAGGAGACGTTGTTTAAATTGATGTGTTTCCAACAGTGATAAAGATATTGAAAGCGTGTCATTTGTTGGCAGAGCTGCATTGCAAAACAAATAGTAAAAACAGCCAAACAAGAAACACTTGTAATAGTTAATATATACAGGGCGCGTAAAAATGTTTTTTCAGGAGGTAACGCTATAATTTCAAATGATATCTATAACAAATTTTATATCAATTTAAAGCGCGTCGAAAATGAGATTTATCAATGCTAAATAATAAAGGATATGGCAACTTTATAGTGCCAAATTCAGGACATTTCTAGAATTTTATGCCATATTGACATTGAAAAATTACTTTCATAACGTAGTTCAAACTAGATCTCGTTTAAAATGAGATATGTCACAAAGTATTATTTATCTCTTCAGATTTGGTGAATATAATCAATAATCAGTATGATGAGCATTAGTTTCCTTTACAGCATGAATATGAGACGGATACGAGCATGAAATAGTTTCAAATAACTCAATATTTATTTCCATGTTTCTCAAAACATCTGAAATATGTTTTTCAAAGTCTCTCCATCATAACGGTTGCGTTTCGTCTACGATAGCATTCTGTCTCAGTTTTATTTTTGGTTATTGTCCCAATATTTTCGGACCAGGTGTTGAGTATTGTGTGTTATTTCCCATTTTGAATGAGATCTAGTTTGAACTACGTTATGAAAGTATTTTTTCAATGTCAATATGATATAAAATTCTAGAAATTTCCTGAATTCGACACTATAAAGTTGCCATACCCTTTACTATTTAGCAGTGATAAATCTCATTTTTGACGCGCTTTAATTTGGTATAAAATTTGTTATAGATGCTATTTGAAATTATAGCGTTACTCCCTGGAAAAAACTTTTTTACGCACTCTGTAGAATATGCACATAAGTTTTTTAAAGAGAATTTACATATTGAAAAATATAAAAATGAAAATGGCTAAGTGGTAAGATATAGACCAGAAAACTGATGCTATATTTTGCAAATCGATACATTTAACAACAAAGCATTAAATGATGTAAAATTGAATATTCTCCAACTTTTCATTGATGAAGCAGTTTTTGTCGTCTTTTATTCTGTCGATATCTTGACAAATAGATCCGTGCTTAAATATAATCTGTAGATAATTTGATAACCACTTGAGATGTTGTATATTAATAATAATACTAATAAATACAAATCAGAAGAGATATTTACTTAATTCACATTATACATTGCAGAAAATAAACATGCAACTTTGTTTGCTAGTTTAATTTTTATCTTCTAAACTTGATTCGTTGTTCAAAGCAAATATGCTGTAAGATGCAGTGTATTTCACACTTTCTTTTAGCATAGAATAAGTAAAGAAATAAGTGAGGTATGTTAGTAAAAAAAAACAAAGAAGAAATGGAAGAAATTCAATTGGCTTCGATTGTATATTTATTTTACTCTGCGTTTTTCGCAAACGCATAAACTATGATGATAACCATTCGGAAGAATATCGTGATAAACAGTACCAGAACCATAATAGCAACTTGTGCCACGACGTCTCCAACCAGCTTGTGTAGCACCAAGACTATGTTCATCTGTTGAATTCGATTCACTTTAGAAGTTGTGAATTCATTATTTGATCAAAAATCACATGATAGATGAAGATCACTAAATAAAATTCTGTTCGTCTATTTTATCATTTCAAAAAAAAATGAAGACATAGTAAAGTAAGCAAAGATCACTTAGCATATGAATATTCCTAACCATAATTGTGTTCGTTTATTTTGTTACTGTTAAATCTGAATATAAATTTGTTCAATTGATCAACAATAGCATGAAAAATGAATAATAACAACACCAATAGTTTTATTCATTTATTCCATTGGCTTCAAAATCTCAAATTTCAACTTTTTAATGTGATTAACGAATACTAGTATATGAATATATGTAACCAAAACTTTGTTCACGTATCTTATCATCGTTTAACATTACGTTTAGGTTGAATTATTTGATAGGATATCGCGTGTTACAGAAATCAGGATAATAACTGCCTTTATCCCAACACCAATCACGACATTTGCCACAATTTGGACAAGCTCGTCCACCACAATCAAGCTGATATGGATAAGACGACGACATAATTTCTTGACGGTCTAAATAAAAACAGATACGACTTTTATAATAATTGAAGGAACATAACCCAGTGTGATTTCAAATTTCACATAAATTTTACTTTCATGGTTTTATATTTGTAAAAAAATTAAACTGACAATTGAACGTACCAAATAATTACATCATGTGTTTTGCTTTCGATAATAAATTTTCAAATAAATTTAAATCGTTGCAATCTTCTATCAGTTAAGATAATTTTAAATATTTCAAAAGAAAAAGATAAACTCAAAGCTTCGCTAGTTTTTGACCAACGTCTATCGTAGGAAAATGTTTGCACTCAAATTAACAGCAGTACTTTTGAAGTTTGAAATATCGAAAGAATAATTTTCAAAGAAAGAGTTCTTGAATTAGTTGCATGTACTATCAAAGTATTACGGTTATATATTTGTACATACTTTCTATTTCGTAAATTTCTATAAATAAGACACGTAGTATAGGATAATTTGGCAAATAATTGTCATTTTAACCATTCAGAAGGTGAGTGAAAGAAGTGTGTTTTTACACAATCATATTGGTCCATTTTCTTTTTGTTTTCTATGACAGAATGAAGCAAAATGCATTCTCTTAATAGTGTTTTTTTTCTGTATCAATAAAAAGAAGAGTGGATTAATCAGACCAATGTAAACAAAAGGATCTTTTATTACATGCTGCTGCTTCTTTATCACGCATATTCTGTTTATTGTAGTAGTCAGGAGTCTTTATTCTAGTTATATTTATTGCATAACAGAATCATATCATTGTCAAACGCAAGTTAAAAACTACGATTCGTTAGACGAAATATTTTATCAACAAAGAAATAACCAAGGAAAACAATCGGATCGTATCATCAAAAAGCATTCATGGTTTACTTCAACATTCCCATCGTCTAAAGTGTGCGAAACATTATGATAAGTTTTCTAGTACTTTTATAATCTAAATGGAAGTCAAAATCACAGCATTGCAATGATGTGAGAAAACAAGTCCCTCTCCCATGTGATGAAAACTGCCAAAAATCCGGCAGTTTATAACGGTTCTAAACGGTCTGGTTATCAGCTCTTTTCGCTGCGGTAAATCGTTGCAGTTTGCTGATTAATCACTGTTTACAAGTAGTTTTCTCGGATAAAATCAATTGCTTCTGTTTTATACCGCAGTAAAAGAAATTATGATTTTTTCAAAGAAACTTTGAGTTTTCACTTTTCCACAGTTCACGTCCATCAGTTTGCAGGCAGCACCAAAGTGAAACAAATTGATTTCTACTAGCAATCAAAACATCCATCATGCTTTATTCACTCGAATGAAAGGAGGATTATACGAAATAAAATAAAATGCGTTTGTGTGTTTGCACGCACATGTATAGTCACGTGTCCACTTCTACTTCTATAAGTTTAGAGAAACTATTTGAGGTTAAGACTCCATTGTGCTGTATCTTTATCTAATCACACAACTTCAACGTCTAGCTCTCCTTCAATGAATTCATCATGTGAGGAATCCACCTTATCAGATATGTTTCTTATTTGGTTCTGCTTCAATCAGGTTCCTCAGTGCTGGAGTTTTACATAATCAGATGTTTTTGTTATCTAGGTCTTGTGGAGTCAATGCCTCTTTCCCTTTGTCTTTCCACGAATCCGGTGTCTGTACCATCCCGTTCTCAATCAATCCTTTCTGGCTGTCAAAATCTCAGCCTATAAGCTGTTTCCGGTGTCTCAGCTTGGTCTAATCAGTTTTCTCAGGTTGCAGTTTCAACGAATCACATATTTTTTCCTGTATAACTTTGGTCCAGTCAGACTATCCATATAAGAATTAAGTCAGTCAAATAGGTTCATTTTGCATGCCGCGTCGGTGTTCATGTTTTCTCGTTGAAATTGATCAATCTACTACTTCTACACGCTGACATTTCATAAACGTCGACACAACATACTCTACTGATAGCTATCTCCACAACAGTCCGAGTATTTTCAACTCTCCATCGAGCATTCTGTCATTCTAAGCCCAATAATTTTCTGGAAGCAGCTACATCATAAATCAATTCGACTGTATTACAATGAAACAACAGCTTTAAGTGTCTTTTTCTGCTTCAACAACAACTTTATTTTCAAAAAAGCTATGCAATATCAATCAACAACATAGTCGTCCTTGCCTTCAATAACCTTAGGCCATCTTGCTGGCAATAGTTCAATTGCATCTTTTCAAAAACAGACCGGTTGTACCTCGAAAGAGGCAGTGGCGTCACATATTAGCCCATCGAAGTCTTCGCAGTATATCTTGCACAGACAGCAATGCAGGGTTCGAAACACATACTAGTTTGAAAGGGAAAACTCTGCTAATAAAGGCAAGTGCACAAGTCCTTACTCTCCAAACTGTTCAACTTTTCGATCAATAAATCATACTATACGAGATCGCACATTACCACCGAAGAAGATGCCGCCTTTTCGATTCACCAAAAACCACTAGCTTTAGGATAAGAACCTCATCCAATCTAACTATATTGCTAACTCATATCGAATAAGCTTATCCAAAAACACACGTCTCTTTGCACCAGAACAAACATAAAACAAAACTCTTCCGATACCAATCCTAACATCTAATTTCGTTTTCATGCTGTTTGAATCTTGAACATATTTTTTCAAATAATAATAACAAACAATCAATCATATGTGTTTTGAATTAGTTAATATAAGAAAAGTCTAATATTGTATTTTATTTTTTTAAAATTTTTATTGATTATATATTTTTTTGATTGAATTATTTCATTTGATTTTACATAATTTGTAAATAAATAAATAAATAAATTTATTTGCTTATTGAATGATATTGATTTTAGTTTTCATATATATATATATCATAAATCTATTTTGTTGTTCATATTTTATATCATAATTTATCAATGTCAAGATATTATTCTAATGTATTTATTATCAAAAATATTTTCTTTTGAATAATAATGAAGAAATTCTATACAGTCGAAAATTTATCTATGAAAATTTTTTTTTTTTTTGATTATTGAATTAATCGGTGATTTGTTAATAGGAGAAGATGTTGAATAGTTTGTAGTAGATTTTATGAATAAAAGTTTAAAAATTAATTATATTGAATATGAAATAATAATTTAAAATTTAACAATGTTGAAGATTAAACAAGATATATATATATGATCAACATAATGTCTACGTGTGTGTGTGCATTCATATGAATATAATTTATAATGTATTTTGATTATTAGACGAGATGAGACAAGACGAGATATTCTTTTTAGTTTTATATTGAATATTTGACTTGTTTGTATGCTCTTGTTCTAAATCAAAATATGATAAGCAATAGTAATAACAAGAACAAATTAGGATATGATAAAATTACAAAGAAAGAAAAAAAAAAAACAAAAAAATGTTTATGATTATTATCTTGTAATATATATGTTATTTGATACATATATATATATACATGTCTTTTATAAATTTTTTGATATTGTTTATCATACATATGTATATATGTTTGTTTTCTTAAGAAATGTGATGATGAACAAGAAAAGATTTGATCAAGTATTAAATATGAAGAAATTTATTTGAATGTTAAATTGTATTAAAACAAAACATAAATATAAATTCTTAGAATGTGTTTTGGTTTTCTTGAATATAGAAGTATGTGTTAGTGATGATTGTAGGTTGTTGTTTTAGTTCGTTTTTACTTACTCTTTAATTGATATTATTCAAGTGAAAATAAATAATAATAAGAAATAAAATATCAAATAATTTCAAAAGAAAAAAATAATTTCTTTTGCTGGTATATCCTGCATATAAATTTGTCTATATGATGATATAAGTTTATCATTATATATTTCTTTTTTTTCTAACATAAAAATATACTGAAAATGAAATGAAATGAAATGAAATGAAATGAAATGAAATCGAATGTGAAATGCAAATATCGTTTATAGAACTGAAGTCTATCGAATTAGCATTTGTTTTGTTGATGATAATAATAAGTGTTTATAAAATGAAAAGAAAAAAATCAAAACATCCAGATATGATTTGTTATCAATCACTTTATATATATATGATAGTATGATTTATATGTATGCAACATGTATGTTGAACTAAGACAATAATAATATTAGTTGTAAAACAAATGAAAGAAGAAAAAAAGACAAATATTTGTAAATAGTCTGTTATTTTTTCAATATACGTATATATATATAATAACGAAACAAGTATCATAAAGAAGATATATAAGAAGAAAAAAAAAAACTTGTGTTAAATTTTTTGTTTTTGCTTATGCAATAAATATAAAAAGTTATAGAAAAGAATATAATATAAGAAGATGAAAGAAAAAACGATGATAAATGCAAATGTCGTATAGGACTGAAGCCTATCGAATCAGCATAACATCGAGCAGAAACTCAGCGGATCGCAATGTGGCGGTTGCTCTCACGTGTACGTTACTCTGTTACTGAAGAAAGTCGTTTACAATCGATTCTAGCCATTAGTGTTGTTTCGACTAAAAATGCATCGTTGCAATCACAATCTCATTTCGATTATGACAAAGCAACAACACGGTAGCTTCATTCATATGCCCACTTTATCAACAGTTTGGACATATATAAATGTGCTGACGACAACCAATGTGCCAAAAAATCATTGAGTCTAGATCGGATTCCAACTTAGAGGCGTTCAGTTGTAAGCCGTCGGATGGTAGCTTCGCATCATTGTCCTTTCGAACAAATACGTAAACCAAATGTCCGAACGTACGGTTCCTCTCGTACTAAGTACGATTCCTATATCAATGACAAAATCCAATGTAGGGTAAAACTAACCTGTCTCACGACGGTCTAAACCCAGCTCACGTTCCCTATTGGTGGGTGAACAATCCAACACTTTGCGAAGTCTGCTTCGCAATGATAGGAAGAGCCGACATCGAAGGATCAAAAAGCGACGTCGCTATGAACGCTTGGCCGCCACAAGCCAGTTATCCCTGTGGTAACTTTTCTGTCACCTCTTGCAAAAAACTCGTTAAATCAAAAGGATCGATAGGCCCGGATTTCTCCGTCTGTATTCGTACTGAAAATCTAAATCAAGCTGACTTATGCCCTTTTACTCAATGTGTGGTTTCTGTCCGCACTGAGTCAACTTTTGGACACCTACGTTAACATTTGATAGATGTACCGCCCCAGCCAAACTCCCCACCTGTCTCTTTCCTTGAAGCAGATCACGCCGATACAAGTATCGACGTTTGTCACTCAAACACTGGATATAAAATCCAATCTCTGTATAACCAAGTAAGTAAAGAAACAATGAAAATAATGGTGTTTCATTGACGTGTTGCCACTCCCATCTACGCTACATTTTCCAAGTCTCTTTACGAAGACAGATTAGAGTCAAGCTCAACAGGGTCTTCTTTCCCCGCATTGAAGTCCAAGCCCGTTCCCTTGGCTGTGGTTTCGCTAGATAGTAGACAGGGACAGTGGGAATCTCGTTAATCCATTCATGCGCGTCACTAATTAGATGACGAGGCATTTGGCTATTTCTTTACTTAAAAACTTTCTTGCCTTTACTGTCAGCAAGTAAGACAAGATAGGTCATTAATTAGAGCAATCCAGGATTACGACATGGTAGCCTAATGCTTAGTACATTTTCAACCACTCCCTTTGGATAGGTACAAAGATAGGAAGAAAAACACACACAACCACAAAAAGAACAGAACGTCCGATTTTCCACCTCCATGACACCATTACCATGTAGAGCCAGATATCGATTCACTAGTGATATGTTGTCAGCATCAGGTTTGGTTTCGCAGGTTTTGATGCGTTCAACACCGCAGACGAGGTTCGTCTGGTTACACAATGCTCAGATGGATGATGCACACCACACCAGATGACGAGGCGTCCACTTCTTGTACACCATTACCACGACCACTACCGTTCGTTCCCGAGTTGCCATTTCACCTGTCAACCCAGCATAAAGAAAACCGAGATTATGAGACAGGCTAAATCAACCATTACTGAATCAACTTCAGTAATGGAGGGGTGGTTCTATTAGTTCAGTTGGAAGAGTTTCATGAATCCTAGGAAAGGTCCCTAGTAGCCAGCGGACCAACCATGGAAGTCAAACAGCTCAACCAACCTATCCAGGGCCACGTGCTATTCAGACTGATGCTGCTTTGCGGACGATTTACCACCTGGGACCGAGACTCCAATCTAAAACAGCACACCCCCAAGAGAGTCATAGTTACTCCCGCCGTTTACCCGCGCTTATTTGAATTTCTTCACGTTAACATTCAGAGCACTGGGCAGAAATCACTTTGCGTCAACACCAAGTTTTCCGGCCAATCGCAAAGCTCTGTTTTAATTAGACAGTCGGATTCCCCTAGACGCAGCGAGTTCTAAGTTTGCTATTAAACGATGTCCGAAGTAATACGATCCGCAAGCGAACCGCATACCGTAGCAAAACGATTCCACAGCAAGACAAGCCACTAGTCCGAACGATCAGACACATTGCTGTATCCGAAAGCTCAGCTCCAGTAGCAAGTCTACTGCTTTATCATCAAGCCCGAACACCCTAGCACTTAGAGCCAATCGTTATCCCGAAGTTGCCGATCGATTTTGCCGACTTCCCTTGTGCTACCTTGTTCTAATTGACTAGAGGCTTTTCACCTTGGAGACCTGATGCGGTTTAGAGTACAGATAAGTGCGAAATTGATTATCTCGCTCAAATTTTCAAGGATCACAAATGATGCACCGAGGAAGTAGCAAGAACGGCTACTCTTTACCTTCATTTGAACCCTATCTCCAGTTGAACTGATTCCAGGGTCGTCTGATGAAGTAACAAAGAAGAGAAAACTCTTTCCAGGACCACTTGTGATGTATTTGAGCTTGTTTGTGTTACCACATATGTTTGACATGAAATCAAACAATCTCCGACACTTAGTACAAGAATATTAACTTGTTTCCCTTTCGATTTGATGGAATATAAATATGAATGAATATAGATATTCCTCGTTCGGAACCCTCTTTCGAGCGCATCTTAGGACTGACTGACCCATGTCCAATAGCTGTTCACATGGAACCTTTCTCCACGTCAGTCTTCAAAGTTCTCATTTGAATAGTTGCTACTACCACTAAGATCTGTACATATGACTGCTCAAGCCACACTCACGTGTTAGCCTTCGACGCAACCATATCAACCGTCCTACTTGTTACGACATGATGTCCGTTAGAATGGCTTATTGTATCGTAACAGTCAAGTATAAGAGGCTCGCTCGAGCGCCATCCATTTTTAGGACTAGTCGATTCGGCAGGTGAGTTGTTACACACTCCTTAACGGATTCCGACTTCCATGGCCACCGTCCTGCTGTCTATATCGACCAACACCTTTTATGGTATCTGATGAGCGAGACCATCTGGCTCTTTATCTTGACGTTTTGTGCATCCAACAGCGCCAGTTCTGCTTACCAAAAATGGCCCACTTGGCACTCACATTCGCTGTTCATTCTCAATGAAGTAGAAAAATGAACTTCATACCCATTTAAAGTTTGTCAATAGGTTGAGCGTATTTTACGCCCAATGCCTCTAAACATTCGCTTTACCGGATATAACTGTGAAAATTGAATGCCAGCTATCCTGAGGGAAACTTCGGACGGAACCAGCTACTAGATGGTTCGATTAGTCTTTCGCCCCTTAATGCATGTTTGACGATCGATTTGCACGTCAGAACCGCTACGAACTTCCACCAGGGTTTCCCCTGGCTTCATTCTACACACATTAAGTTCACCATCTTTCGGGTCTCATTGCATATACTCTTACTAAGCTCTTTGTCAACGGCAATAGAACCTGTCAGTGTTGCGTTCATTGTCATGATTTGCACCAGATGACAGAAATCACACTTAAAACATTGCAAGAATGTTCTTTACTTTCATTACGAGCAAGGCTTTTCATACAGCCGAACTCTTGCACATGCAGTGAACTCCTTAGACCGTGTTTCAAGACGGGTCGAATAACTCGGCATTCAAAACTCCTGTAGACTTGCCGATTTCATTGACAGCCACAAAACATTAGGCATCGACAATGAATAAAACTAATATTGGTTAAATATTAGTTACTCATGTGACACAAACAATGCTCATGGCATGCCGTACTCGAAAGTACTGAAATCAAAGAACATGTCTGTTTACCTATAACGCCAAGTCGAATTTGTTATTTATGCAAGTCATATTTTTAACACGAGTAATACTCGCTACCAAAATAGACTGATTCGACTAGCTTTCAATGTTATAGATCCAGGTTCAGTTAATACTTTGAAAATGCATCCGATTCTAGGCAAGAACAAATCGATGGACTGTTGAAGTTCCAAATCGACATGTATTACCATCATATAGAGATCGAATTGAATTCAAAGTAATCTGATGAATGCGGCCATTCGTTTTCTTCTGTACGGTTTTACGTACTATTTAACTCTCTCTTCAGAGTGCTTTTCAACTTTCCCTCACGGTACTTGTTCGCTATCGGTCTCGTTATAATATTTAGCTTTGGAACAAGTTTACGTCCCACGTTGGCGTAGCAATCTCAAACTACGCTACTCGAAAGGTATACAATGTATAGCACAAAACTATTCGTGATTATAGGACTAGCACCTTCTATGGTTAAAAGCCCTGATCAAAGGAACTCACACGAACAGGCACCATACAATAGTTACCCCAAATGCTACAATGCATGTCAAAAGTGAATTTAACACGCTTCAGCAATGAGCTTTTGCCGGTTCATTCGCCATTACTAAGGCAATCTCAGTTGATTTCTTTTCCTTTGCTTATTAATATGCTTAAGTTCAGCAAGTATTCTAATTTGACTTCAGCTTGAAAATAATAGAAAATGAATACATACGACGTATATACACACACATATTTCAAATAAAATTCTATTATATTTATCAATAACACGGATATGATAAAGATTTCTCGTGTTATGACAGTTTACACAATAGAGAATCATTTTGTGTATGTGTATAACTCCGTTTTATACGTATACAACATTATTATAATAAATATTATTATAATGAAGTATTTTATATATGTATTGCAAGCTAGATAAATTTAATATTATATCGAACTTGCCAGCAATTCATTTTCAATAAGAAAAAAAAATGAATTTGATGTTATGTAAACAAGACTGAAGCAAATTTAGCCTTGACTAATGTCTTGGCTGCTAGATGCGTTCGAGTTATTCATGCTCAATGTGTCCTGCAATTCGCATTGCTTTCTCGCACTTTGCTGCGCTCTTCATCGAATAACGAGCCGAGTGATCCACCGTACAGAATTATATTTTTCTGTATATATTTATATGTTTAATATTCGATTCATATTCAATGACAAACAACAATGATT